>VUQG01001690.1:2413-22197 GCA_015106755.1 Etia nguti | reverse complement strand
TATATATGTGTATATATATATGTGTATGTGTGTATATATATATGTGTGTATATATATATGTGTGTATATATATATATATGTGTATATATGTGTATGTATATACACACACATATATATGTGTATGTATATACACACACATATATATATATATATATATATACACATACACATACATATATATATATATACACATATATACATACACGTGTATAGAGAGAGAGAGATATAGACCCAATTGGAATAAAATTAATTTACCGAAATTCTGAGTGTGCCTTTTGATTAAAAAATTAAAATTAGCAGTTAGAATCAGTGAAGCTGGTAAATTTGAATGTCATTTGACTTTTCCCATCTTTATTACACTATTTAACCTTTTCTCTGTAATTACACACTTTTCTGAAAGTTTAAGGGGACATTCTTGATATTTAATTGAATTAATATTTGTTAAATGGAATAGACTCCAATACTGAATTCAAATTTTTACTTTAATTGAGTAGCCCTACATTGAATTGTGCTGGCAATTATTTCTGCAGCCAAATGTGAGGGCGACTGCAATGACCACACTTCAGGCCTGGGTGGAGCAGACTGGAATGAAGGACTGGCTGGAGGGAGAAGATCTTTCTGAGGAACTGAAGAGAGAGAATCCCTTTCTGCGACAAGAGGTACACATACACTCCTGTTCTTTTTGTTGTGTGGTCTCACAGAACATAACTTTTGATTGTTCTGAGAAGTTCTGTTTTCTAAAGATGGATTGAAATTTTAGTTTTTGGTGTTCCTTATTGCATGAATTGTTGCACAACTTGATGCAAGTAAGAGACTTCTGTTTTGCTGCAAACCTCTCTGCATTCCCCAGGTGCTGGGCTGGTTAGCAGAGAAGTTGCCCGCACAGAGGACGGTTCCAGGGGATCTGATGCTGTGCATCCCTCAGCTTTACGCCTGTCTGGAGGACAGAAATGGAGATGTGCGGAAGAAGGCTCAGGATGCCCTACCTACCTTTATGATGCATCTTGGCTACGACAAGATGAACAAAGCGACAGGCAAACTCAAAGTACTAACCTACTGGATATTTTTGCTTCTTGACCACAAACAGTGAGTAGGAATTAATGTCATCTTACTCTCATTTCCCCTCAGCCTGCCTCTAAAGATCAGGTGGTATCCATGTTGGAAAAGGCCAGAGCAGTGATGCCAGCTAAACCTGTGGCTCCAGCCAAAACGGGTGGAGGGAAAGGATCTGCAGAGCCAAATAGAGCTGCTTCAGGTATTTTAATATTTTTAACATAGTCCCGAGCACGCTCAAATTACAGCCTCCTTCAGCAGGATGAAATATATTTGTCCATGGTCATTTAACATTTTAATCAATATGTAACAGATGGACATAAACGGGAAGCAGTTAACTTCAGTACATTTCTATTACTCCAAATCTGCTATCTACTGCTAATTACCCAGGAGTAGCTACATTTCTTGGTGACATTTTTGACTAAAGTATAAATAAATGTCAGCTGAAAATGGGACTCAGTGTTTGTATGTTGGATGTGTTCAGAACATTTCGGTGGTACTCACTTAAATTTATCTGTACAATGGATGGCATCTAGTATAACAGTAATGGTTAAAAAAATAAAATGCCACCATAACAGCTCATCTTAATCCTGATGATAAAGGTGAAGCTTGGTGGTGCATGTGCTGTTGTTAAGACTGTATTGGGCTTTTTCTCATGTGTGAATAAATCTTGATGGAACCCTTCTTAGGTTTTAAATCCCCTGTTTTGTTTTAACCCTCTGAGGTCCAGGGTATAATTGGCTGTTTTTGACTACTTTCAATTTTACCTCTACATTTCACCTTTAAAAACTGTTTACCTTGTCATGTTTGGTATCATTCTTTTCAACACAATCTCACATGTCTGTATTTTCAGTTATTTTTTCATTTTGACATACTGTATTAACACAGTTGATCTAAATTCAGACAAAAAACATAAAATCCATGTAGAAAAAAGTTGTATTTTTTTACTGTAAAAACCACAAAAATGTTTAACGAATCATTTTCATAACTTGAAATGCAAATAGAAATTGTAATGCAGCCAAGGCTTCAGGCGGTTTTTATATAACCATTTAAAACTATTTACATAACAGTCAGGTGTTCTGCATCAAATAAGAAGGCACACAAATTATTTGTGCCAATCCAAAAAATAGTTTCTGTCCACTATAAGACAGAGGAGAACACCACAGGCCTAGACCCTGCAGGTTTGACAACAGGTGGTGTATCACTCCTCCTGTTTTCCACCTGGAGACAGCATTTACATTACGGTCTGCCTTTGGTGGCTTTTTGGCAGCAACTGTGACATTCAGCAGTCGCCTCATTGTTCTGACACACAAAACAAAACTATCGACTACACTACACACTAACTACACAACACACTAACTTTAGACTCCAAACACGCTAAATGTCACAAATCTCTCACATCTCAAAACTCACTCTTTCTTTTGCTCGCTCTCTCTCTCGCCGGCATCACTCCTAAAAGTTCCCCCTCTTCCTAAACAACCAAATGCCACATGTTGCTATATATTTGTTTTTTGATTGGCACTGTCCTTAGAAAGCACAGTTTTGCAGTTTCTTCCTGCTGTAAATACCACTGTTTTATTCAGAAAAAACATTTTGTTTTTTTTAATCATAACTCTGGTTTTACGTGGCCTTTCAACACAATTTAAAAACTGGTATATAGTTTAAGGTCCCCAACTTCGACCCAAGTTGAAATTGAGACTCTGAGTTGCTGCATCTTGTTGCTGTGTCGTCTTAAATTGGCCATGTGATTTTGATGCGCCGGCGCGTCCGTCGACCCCAGAGGGTTTAATGTACTTGTTTAAGAGTGATGCCTTTTTCTGATCTCATCTCCTTCACAATGAACCCTCTTAAACTGGTCTAAGAATAAAACTCAGGATTTCATTGGAGAGAATTTTGTCATTTCCTGTTAGGCTTGCAGGTATGAGCGAAAACAGCCAGACCATTAATTTAAGTCTGTCCTCTGCAGCCTCGAGGTCTCAACTACCAAGTGAAGACGTCGCTGATAGTAAACCAGAAGTTAAGAAAGTCAGAGGTGGAATGGCTGCTAAGAAGGTATTTATCATTCTCACTGTGTGTGTGTGTGTGTGTGTGTGTACACATTATTCATTTTGTGTACAGCACTCAGCAGTTACAAAGTGGTTTATAAATAAAGTCGGTACGGTATGGTTTGCCATGCCATGCACATTTGCCATTTGGTTTTTTTGGTTTGGTTTTGTTTTTTTTCTTGTACACTTTTTTTCTTATCAGTTAATTCAGGACCAAGAAGTTGTAAACAAAATATGGTTTTTCTACTCACCCAGCCTCCCTCCCCACCCGAGGAACCCATCCCTCCCCCTTCTTCCAAGGACAAGGACAGTAATGGTAGTAAAAAGCCTTCCAGCAAAGGGAAGGCTGCTGGTGGCAATCAACAGGTAGATGTTCAAGTGGTGTTTGGTGATGAAACTCGGCTCAGAATTTCATTTGAACTGTCCCTACACTCTCCCTGTACACCAGAGGCAGAGTTTCTCACTGGGCTCTTTTCAACTCTCTTCAGCTTCTCTCTCGCCTTGATTGTCCTAAATGAAAATGCAGCACTAACTCTGTTGCAAAAAACAAACTAATAGTTCACACAGGTTTCAGGTTTCACTTAATTGCATGAATGTGTGCGTCAGACTTCAGCGTTTCAACCTGCCTGGCATAATGCCTCCTATATTTCTTCTTTCTGCAGTCTGTTACCTACAAACTCTTCTTCTCTTCATTTGACATTAGAAAATATTACTACCATGCTCACACATCCACAGACAACACAATGTTTAATTCAACTGTTCTCACTATGAATTTGCTCGTGCTTCTCTCAGGGTGCTGCTGGTAAGAAGCCTGTGTCTAAAGGTCTGAAGGATGATGAAGATAAGTCTGGGCCACTCTTCATCCTCATCCCCAATGCGAAGGAACAGAGGATCAAAGAGGAGAAGCAATTGAAGGTACCATTGGCTGGAAAAACAGCAACAGGGCAGGTCTTTGTGGACTTCTAATTGTAGGTGTATCTTTTGAGCTGCTGGACTTAAAGTTTTAGACTCGTGAAGTCTAAAAACATGGAATTAAAGAACTAAAGTGGTTCCTTAAAAAAGCTGAAATTTAAACTGAAAATGTTCTGTGTGCAGTGTGCTGAACACCACAATTAAACAGAACCACACTAACATGAAGTGACAGGAGGATAACACGCTCAACAACACAACCAAAAGAATGGAAGTCCTATAAAAGAAAAAAGTTTTATTGGCACAAACAAAGTTTTTGACTTTGAAATGAAACATATGCAATCTGGTGATCAAAATATGCTGGTTGTACAGCTGAAGTCAAAGCTGAACAGACAAAGAGCAGTGTGTTGTCGCTATAGGTGATGTACACGTGAATATAATTTTTGAACAAATGGAACTTCCATAGGAGTTGTCGTAGGGCAATAGGTAGCGTGCAGTCTGGGCAGGTCACCAGTCCATTGCAGGGTCCACACAAAGACAGGCACGCACATACTTCTATCCTCATGTATAGGTAATTTAGAGACTCCAATTTAACCCAATTGGAAAAATGGGAGAAAACCATCACAGATAAGCAATCTCCATGCAGCATAAGATCAGGTTTGTACCCAAACCTTTATTACTTTGATGAGAAAGTACTGGAGAGAAGACTTGAGATTTAAAAGCAGCTCTAAAAATATACAGAAATACTTTTGTCTTATTAATGAGCAATAATGAATATTCAAGACAAAAATACGTCTCGTTTTGTTTGTTTTTCCATTTGTTTCATTTTTCCAAAAAACAGCCTTTATTCATGAATGACTGAGTTTGTCTGTAAGCCTTTAAAGGAGAATGTGTTGGCTGCAGTGAAGAGAAGCAATAATAACAGCATTCTGAAGTTTCTGTGCTGCTGAAAACAAGATGTTGTGATGGTGTAGACATGAATTAATATTAACAATAATTCACTGTCTGGTGTAATAACCCTTAGGTCAGTGGCTCAGTTTTACTGGCCCATTTACATTTTTATTGGCTTGTGAAAGCTTTAATTTTTATATTTTCAAATATTAATGCAGTTTAATTGAGACAGTATTTTATATTATTTCACTTTCACAAAATCTTATGAAAACCTTGACAGAAATATGATCTAGTACACACCTACTCAGTACTTGTACAAGGTGGTTACAGGAACAGCGCTGCCGTTTTGGACGCTACAAACACGTTTTCTTTCACTCTACCTTAGCTCAGCGTGTCAGTAACGGCTGCGCCTCTTTGCTCTTCGCGGTGTGTAAACAGACTCTTGCTCCATGTTAAACTACGCCAGCGTCATCATCACTGCTGCTGTTGTGTTATCAGGGTTTCTGTTTAAAACTGGGACCTGTGTGAGCTTAATGTCAAACCTTTTATCCACATGCTGTTCCTAAATTAGTTTGTATTGTAGGCCTGTTTTTAGTCGCAAATGTGGGTGAAACACTTAAGTTTCCATTTCCATGGTGACAGCGAGGGCTACAGAGCCACGGTTTATTCGAGGCAAAGAATTTGTCAAAGTTTTTATAATCAATTCTTCAAAATACTCAATGAATCCTTGCAGCCCTATTTTTCATGTATGTCCAAAATTATTTGCACCTTTTGTTCTATGTTCTGTATTTAGTAACATCAGTACCACTTTAAATGCTACACATTTGCTGCACACGTATATTGCTCTTGAATGGAATAATAAAGGGCTGTTGTAACGTATTGTACTGAAAAAAGCGGCAACAGCTCTAATTACAGTATCTTAATTACAAGGTAAGGTAATTAAGCTACTGTGTAAACTACACACTTGTAGTTTAGAAATTGTTACTCCTGTTTTTTGGTGAACAGAAGACCTCCAGTTTAATGTATGTCAGAGAAAGAGAGATTACATGATGATGATGATGACCACATAAATAAAAGTACTAGAATACATGCAGCTTTTGTAGGATTATTGAATACCAGTCACACCATTTAAAGGCATTTTCATAGTGTTGCATTGTGATAAAATTAGATGTAAAATAAAATATATTTTATTTTATTTTTTGGTGAAATATGACGTGTGTTTAAGTAAAAGGAAAACGTTTTGGTTGTAGATTCTGAAGTGGAACTTCATCACCCCTCGAGATGAATATGTGGAGCAGTTGAAAACTCAAATGTCCACCTGTTTTGCAAAGTGGCTACAAGATGAGCTGTTTCACTTCGACTTCCAAAGACATGTCAAGGCCATTGGAGTCATGATTGAGGTAGTGGCTGATCCTCTTCCTACTGCAGAGCGTTTTATTTGTGTTTCACTAATGAAGTCTGTTTAACAGAGGTTGGAGAGTGAGAGTGAAGCCACCATCAGCTGTCTGGACCTGATTCTGAAGTGGTTCACCCTGCGGTTTTTTGATACCAATACTACAGTCCTGATGAAGGTGCTTGAGTATCTAAAGTTGCTGTTTGCCATGCTGAATAGAGAGAACTACCACCTGACGGAGTATGAAGCCAACTCCTTCGTCCCCTACCTCATACTTAAGGTCAGTACATACCCGAATGGGACCTATTTTTTTTATTTTTTTTCTTCCTCACTCCATCTGCTGAGCATCTTCCCCCATATTTAGGTTGGAGAATCAAAAGATGTGGTTCGCAAAGATGTTCGGGCTATCCTGACCATGCTGTGCAAGGTTTATCCAGCATCCAAGGTCTTCCCTTTTCTCATGGATGGAACCAAATCCAAAAACTCCAAACAGAGAGCTGGTAGGTTTTTCTTGGGTTACAGTCTTTGCTGCACCACATGACTTTCAGTCCTCTTCTGTTTGTCCCAATGTCTTTTTATAGATATAAAACAGAAATTACATTTAGAAAGGAAAGCTGTGTGGCAGGATTTTGATTTGGGGAAGGAAAAATGTTCAAGCTCTTTCAGCTCCAGCAGTTCAGGAAGCCATCTGCAGTGATAGGTTGGGTGTGAGGAGAAAGACGAGGGCAAACAGAAACGGGACCGAAGACTCACTATGGGAGAAAGGGCCAGAGTTTACTAATTAAATGTAGTAGTGATGTATAAACCTACAGGGAGGAAAAAGAGATGAGTAAAGAAATGCTCGGTGCATTATGGGAAGCCTAGCCTATTGTAACATAAGCATGTAAGCTATATCAGAAAGGAAGGTTTTAAGCCTAATCTTAAAAGTGGAGCATGTATGTCTCCTAAATCCAAACTAGGAGCTGGTTCCTTAGTAAATAGCTGAAGGTTTTGCCTCCCATTCTACTTCTAAAAATTCTATGAACAACAGTAAGTCTGCAGTCCAAGAGCAAAATTACTGTTAGGTTAATAAGGGTTTATAAGGTATTGAGGAGGCCTTTAGACTGGAACATGGGGGGAAAATTCAAGCGAGAATGGACAACTCAAAAACCAAATGGCTTGGAAAACCACAGAAGACGTTTGAGTGGGTGATTGCAGAAATGTTTCCCGAGTTAAGGAGTGAGAAAAACTCTTCACAACATCTAGGTAAGTCGATTGATATTCCTGTCAGCTGACTGACATTGCCCTTCATCTTCATATTGATGAACACATATACACAAAAAGTATGTCTTTATATTGATAAATATGTCAGTATATACAAATAGACAATATATGGAACCATGGTATTTCATGAGTCCTGCTTTGGCCTTCACATTTATTTTCTTTTTTTAAAGTACAACCAGAGAGGCTGTATGTAGAGAAATGCAGGGGAGATACTGCAACACATTGTAATTGTGTTGTTTTGTTGTGTTTTTATTTTCTCAGAATGTCTGGAGGAGTTAGGTTGTTTGATAGAGGGCTACGGGATGAATGTATGCCAGCCTGCTCCAGCTAAGTCTCTGAAAGAAATTGCTGTGCACATTGGTGACAGAGACACATCTGTACGCAATGCTGCCCTCAACACTGTGGTGGCTGTCTACAATGTCTGTGGTGATCAGGTCTACAAACTCATAGGAAATGTAAGATGAGCACTGGTCATGGTTTAGTAAGAGTTCACATGAAATTGTACTCTGCACTCTTTGACATGCTTCTATCCCTGTGCCTCCAGTTGTCGGAGAAGGACATGAGTATGCTAGAGGAGAGAATAAAGCGATCAGCAAAGAAGGCACCCCCAGCTGTGGCCAAACAGACTGCAACAGATCGGTCTCAGAAGGAGCACGCAACAAACTCCAATGCCACCTTCCTCCGCAAGCCTGCACAGGAAGACCCTAATAAGCTTAAGTATGTCCCCTCTGATTATGAGTTTGTCCCAGCTGAATAAAAAACAAAAAGGACCCTCTCCATAAAATATTAATATTGACAAGGAAACAAAAAAATCACTGTGTGATTAACACTTGGTGACAAGTGCACAGCAGGCCTTTGAAACAGCTATTCTTCAAGCTTAGCGCTCGTTACAGTAGGGCAGAAATACTACAAGTTTTCATGTTCAGCTTAAAGCATGATATAAATCACTTAAGACACTGGGCTTGTAAAAATTAATCTCATTTTAATGCTTAACTTTAACTTAATGCTGAACCTTTACCGACTTGTTGGTGTAAAAGTAAGCTTCATGTCAGTGTTAAGGGTCAGCTGATAAAGTTGTAATGCACAAGAAAAAAATATTAGTAATCCAGGAGGGCAGTTACAGATATTTGAAACTACTAGTAGAATCATAGTGGGGAAGGACTGGACTGGACTGGAGTACCTGGAGAGAACCCACGTAGGCACAGGGAGAACATAAAGACAAAAACGGTCTCCAGCTAACTGGCAGATTCGAACCAGGAACCATCTTGCTATTAGGTGACAATGATGCCACTACACCTCTATGCTGGCAGCATTTTATTTTCTGTGTATTATTGTAGGGTTTTTGCCTTACAATGTAAAGTGACATTAGGTAACTGTTGTTGTGATTTGGTGCACTATAAATAAAACTGAATTATGTAAATCGGTTCAGTAACGCTGTCATAGTTTGAGTATGTGGACCAGTTCACAAAGGAGCAGCTTCAGCTTCACAGTAAACTAAATGTAAGACCAATGTGATTATAACTTACAACATTAAGCTAAAAAAACATTCTATATGGTTTCTACAGTAGCCAAGTTAATCATCGTGGCTTATGTTAAAAAAAAAAAAGGAATAAATAAAAATCTTGGAAGGGATTTAGATTGCTGTAAATAGTTTGCATTATGAATTGCCTTGAAATGCCGTATTATAATCTATTCCAAATGTTTTCTGTGAGCATGTTAAACATTTGGTTCATTGTGTTTTGGTTGGATGAATCTAATGCAGTCATACATCAGTTTGAATGTTTACTCACAACGTTGTCTGTCCCCTTCTTGCCTTGATATTCTGAGTCATTGCATGTTGCGTTCCTCTCATTAAGGTACTTGTCTAGTCTTCAACTTAGTTCAACTAAAATCACCTTTCACTGGCCGACTGCCTGCCTTTCTCTTAACCCTTCATCTTTCTTCCTATGTGATTTCCTCCTTTTTTCTGCCTGCCTTCCTTTCTGGAGCAGAATAATGTATCGCACGTATAGGATGTGAGTACCAACTCCTCCTCCTCCTTCCCCTCTTTTCTGTCTGTAGCCATTGTAAGAACTCGTCTCACTGTATTCTTGTTCAATGTATTCAATGTAAACTTGTTATTTCTGTTCTTCCTCTCTCATTCCTCTACTTTTAGAGGGTTATTTTGCCAGATATTGTTGTTTCTGTTTCTTCATACAGAAGCATGAAAATATGTATATGTATATACATAATATATATACCAGAGGTGTGAATCACTCTTGCAGCCTTCTTGCTGATGTACATTACCCGCCATAGTACACTGGTTAAGCCAATGAGCTTTTCTGACATGTTTTTCTTATTAGTTTTTCCACTGTCCTAAATTGTTGAAATTGCACTTATTTAAAATATCCCAGACACATTTATTACTTTTGTCAGTGGATTATGGTAAAATTTAATTGTGTACTATTCTTTATTTTTCACTCAAAGAAGGGCCACTGTTTAAAGAATATTGTGATGGGGGTGTCGCACCTGCACCTAACAGTATGTCATTGCAGCCTAACCTAAATTTTCAGGGTCTTAGGACTGCTGTGAAAACAGAAAATAGGTTTCACCAAATTATGGGGTTACTTCAAAGTTCATGACATGATTAAAAGTTCCTGGGTGCTTTCTAATTCTTTCAAAGCCATTAATGGCATGCTGTCTGCCCACCACAGTTCCACTTTTGGTGTGTTCCTAAATAAGTTGTAATGAGTTCCCAGTAGGAAATATTTATTTTTTATTTTTTGATGGAACTCCACCCTTAATTCAGATTTCCCACTCGGAAAATCAGAGCAGACCAACATACCCCGAGTTAGCGATCCAAGATAGCGGCACTGAACATAAACAGGAGCAAAACTGTCAAGGTTTCATCTGTACTACCACTGCTGTACTTTTATTGATCAGGCTCTATCCATCTATAGCACAAAAAATTAGTACTATGCTAATGCACCATAAAAGCATTATATTGCACTGCTAGTGATACCTGAATGGCTCCAACTTACTAAATCCTGTTTTTCTTCATTCTGTCTGGAATGCGCTAATTCGAGATTGGCATTGCGCCTGATTTCTGGATTCGCGGCATTTGTTCCCCTCATTCTGGCCAAAACAAAAGCTTTCTTAAAATTTCAGTCTTGTTATACAAGTGGCTGTTATTTATTTATTTATTTTTTTACAGCTGTTTTTAAAAGCTTGTCACTTGTCACAAAAGTTTTTCTTTTTACAAAATCGATGTCATAAGTCGTTTATGCAAACAGCTCAGGCTATGCTGCTGAAATGCGTTGCCAGCTGGATAAATCACTTTAATAACAAATGACAGTTTGATGAATGTAATGAACAGTAGCCTTTTATCTGGTTGTCCACATGACTTTTTCTCACTGAAGGATACAAACTCAGTGTCTTTAAAATCAGTGCTGCTTGATTTCTGTTCAGACAGTCCCAGTGAAATTTGGTTGATCAGACAATTCTCACACATACAAGTCCTTTTTTGGAAGACAGTGATAATTCATACAAATGTGATATTTGAGTATTCTAATTTTAATGAGTTTCAAACTCATTTATTCATCATATTAAATTCGATAAACCCTTCTTTAGGCTGAGGATTTTCACTTATATCCACATTATCTCTTAGAGCTTGAAGTTGTGTGAGGACTGGAGCTAAGCAGCACTGATGGATTGTTATGCTCAATTAAATTTAGTGTCTTGTCTTCTTTTCCCACCACCTGTCTTCCAATCCCTCCCTCAATCCATCTAGCCAAGCCCGTCAGAATGCACAGCACACAGAGTCACTGCATCCATCCATCCCCAAGGAGTTCCAGTTAGACCTGGACATGATTGAGATGGACCAGGGTAGAGTGTGCGAGCTGCCGGACCTTGTCCAACACAAGCTGGATGAGCTGCTGGAGCCCATCATGATCCCCGAACCCAAGTAAATAACCTCAGTCCTGATAATTAAGAACACACAAGCAACACAAACAAGAAGAAAGAAGTGAACATTTTTTGCAATTTAATGCTTGTTTGCAATTTTGTGTTCAAAGGATGCGTTCGGTCTCACCACACTTTGATGAACTGCACAACAGCACGGCTTCCACCATCAACTTTGTCATCTCTCAGGTCGCGAGTGGTGACATCAACACCAGCATCCAGGCACTGGCGCAGGTAAACAAACATATTTTGGACAGAACGCATTTTCAACTAATTGGATATGAAATACTTAGTAAACTGTCAACCACCACTCGCAATGATCATTAATGAAGCAGAGTTCTAAAAATACAGTAGCTTTGCACAGGAAAACCTGGCACAGGTCTTTCTTTTTTTCCCCCTTCTTTTCGGGAATGGATATTTTCTTATGATAGTCAGGATTTGTTTTTTTTTTTTTTTTTTTTTTTTTTTTTTTTTTTTTTTTGGCACAAACAAAATCACTACAAAGATACTCCTATCATAAATTGATGCATAAAGTGTATGTGCTGGTGGATAAAAGTGTAAAAGTATCCCTTAACCCATGCTCAGTGTTCCCAAATAGCATTTCTCTCTAAATCTGAAGGATTTTCTTTTCCTCTGCAGATTGATGAGGTACTGCGACAGGAGGACAAAGCAGAAGTGATGTCGGGACACATTGATCAGTTTCTTATCGCAACCATCATGCAGCTGAGGCTCATCAACAGCACACACATGGCTGACGATCGGGTGGATAAGAAGGATATCATAAAGTTGTATAGCTGCATCATAGGAAACATGCTGTCTGTGAGTTGTGCCTACACAGTAATCACATCTGTTAGCTTGATTTGAGAGGAGGACACTGATGTCTTTATGGACCTCCTCTTGTTCCTTTCTGCTAGCTGTTCTCTATGGAGTCCCTGGCCAGAGAGGCATCTATGGGTGTGTTGAAGGACCTGATGCATGGTCTGATAACGTTGATGCTGGACAGCAGAGTAGAGGATGTAGAAGATGGAACACAGGTCATCAGGTCCGTCAACCTGCTCGTAATCAGAGTCCTGGAGAAGTCTGACCAGACCAACATGATCAGGTCAGTAAGAAGAAACTGCTCACTGTGATAACTTAAGCTCTGAACACACAACCTGGTCGGGAGCCAGTTGCGTTCAGTGTTTCAGTTTACAATCAGCAGAAAGTGCCACAGTCTTCTGTTTTATTTACACCGTATATGCATCGATCCACCCGCTCAGTGTCCATGGTTACCATGGTTACTGCAGAAGCTTCTGTGAATTAAACAGCTGGCACTGCGATAACTTAGCAGTGATATGAGTGTTTGTTTTTCATTACAAAAGAATTGTCTGACTTGGTTACTTAGGTTAACTTCTAGTTTAGGAGTATCATAGATAACGTGAGCTGTGTCCTCGGAAATCTGGAATCGATGTGATTCTGATTTTATTTTTATTTTAGTAAACTCAGAAAATTCTAACGGAGAGCTGGTGCTTAGAATACCACTGAATAAATTTTTTTTTAAAAACATGATGTAATCCTTTCTGGACAGGCTGGAGTCTTCAGTATCCACAAACAACATGTTGGTTCAGACGCTTCTCTGGTTGTGATTTGAAATGCATTCTGGGATACCTGGCTGTCCCAAGTCCACACTACCACCAGTTCATAGCAATCGATTACCTAGGTTTGACCTGTGTTGACTGACTTTGCACAGTAACCAATCCGATGTTAGACAAGCTGCAGTGGCAGCGTTAACTCCGCCCCCTGACTTTGATGGGCGAGGCTGACAGATAAAATTAAGTCATGAACACAGCCACAGGGGCAGGAGTTCCAAAATGAATTAAATAAATACATCATTAAATAATTAATTAAATGTGTCAATAATTACATAAAATTAGAAGTAAATAAATGTGAATGTTTTAAATGAAATCAATGGCCATTTAATTAATTATTGAGTTTCTTTAATTCCAATTTTAATTGATTAACGAAACGAAATTCCAATTTTAATTGATTAACGAAACACTTAATTATTTAATGGTGTATTTAATTTGTTTTGTCACTCCTGGGCCTCCACAGTTAGCTGGAGCTTTGAATGTTCACTAGTGACTAACAGTGAGCTACAAAAGCCTGGCTTGTACTCTGTTGATGAACAGACAGCTGGAGACCAGGAGAATCCCTTCCCATGTGGATGCATTTTCCTCCTGGTCTGAGTCTGGAGTCTGAGTTTTCTTTAACAACCTGCTGGATCGCCTTTTCTTTCCTTGTCAGCGTACTTGAATTGTTTTGAAGTTTTAAATGCCAACAAGACTGAGACGATGATTATAGCTCCTCCTTAAAATCAGTCAGGCTCTTGCTTCTTTTTGTTCAACAACTAGTCCAGAATTCGAAATCTTGGTTTAATATTTGATTCTTCTCTGGACTTCAACTCACATGTAAAACCTTTGTCTCGTTCCTGTTTCTTTCATTTAAGGAACATTTTGTAAACTGCTACAAATGGTCTCCTTATTCAACGCATTTATGTCATTCCATTTACATTATTTTAATACCAGACACATTCTAGCATCACTTTCTGTTGAGATTTTTTTGTATTGAATTACTATTTGTTTATTTAAACTACCAGTTTATATTGTGTTTATTGGCTGTTATAGTCCTGAATGTTCCTGTTTATTGTATCCTTTTTGTGTACGGGTGCTTTATGATTGTTTTTTCTGTGAAATTGACTTGACAAATAAACTTTACTTCTTTCCTTCCTGTCCCTTGGCAGTGCTCTGCTGGTGTTGCTTCAGGACACACTGGTCTCAACAGCTGGTTCCCCCATGGTCTCAGAGCTGGTCATGAAAGTAAGGGAACCTGATGTTAGTGCCAAACCTGCTGTCCACTAAAAATGCTTTAAACTGGGCTTCTAACTCATCTTTCTATGTTTATTTACATTCAGTGTTTGTGGAGGGTTATCCGCTTCCTCCCAGAGACCATCAACAACATAAACCTGGATCGGATCCTGCTGGATGTCCACAACTTCATGAAAGTTTTTCCCAAGGAGAAACTAAAGCAGCTCAAGAGTGATGTTCCACACAGGACCCTCAAGACGCTGCTACACACACTCTGCAAGCTCACCGGGGCAAAGGTAACACACACGCTAGCTGAGTGGTTAATACTAGCGCTAAAAAATAAAGAAGTTCCTGTTTTGAATGTCTTGGGTTCCATCTGTGGAGTTTGCATGTTCCCTCTAGAGTGCCGTCTAAATGTATGGTTCAGTGCAACTTGTAGTCTAAAGAGCTTTGAATGGCCACTAAAACTAGAAAAGCGCTTATAAAGGTTATCTTCCACGTAACCAAAAAAGAAAAGAAAACTGCATTACCTGTTTAGTAATCCAGACATGGGTCCAGGTCACATTATTTTACCATTCATTCATGCCTAATGCTTTTGATAAAGTTTTGAATTGTACTCTCTTTTTAAATGAGTATTTAAAATGTTCATTTATTGGTGACTCTTTCCTATTGCTTTGTATTAATGATGTTCAGATCCTCGACCACCTGTCGATGATTGAGAATCGTAACGAGTCTGAGTTGGAGGCCCATCTGAGGCGGGTAGTCAAACATTCTGGAAACCTGGCGGGACTCAAGAGTGACCGAAGCAACGAGAAGGGGGGACTACGTATAGTGAGTAACGCATAAGACTCTGCAGCGATTTTATAAATGGAGAATTTCTATCAATCCCAGTTGTACATCAGGATTCCAGTCAACATAAACTCCCAAGTTTATTAAAACTCTACTTTTTCTTATGTGAATATGTGGTTTGACCTTCATATTTCACCTTTAAAAACAATTTAGCTTGCCTTGTTTGGCGTTATTCTTTTCAGCACAACCTCTCATATCTGACTCTTTTTATCATACTTTATTTTCAGTCATCTGTGTAAAAAACAAAACAAAAAGGAAAACAACCTTTACGTTTTTCTTTGTGTGTTTAATGAATCATTTTCGTAACCTGAAAAGCAAATGTAAACTCTAATTTTCAAAGACTTATGTACACACTTTGTAAACAAATTTATATACAACCATTTATGTTGAAATGCAGGCAGTGTCTCAGTTGTTTTTTGTACAACTATTTAAAACTGTTTGCAGAATAATCAGGTGACAATAAGATGCTATCATTCCCACAACTTTCCCCTCTTCCTATACAACCAAATACTGCATGCTGCCATATAATTTTTTTTAAATGGTTAACGTGGTGCTTGTTTTGTTTTTGTTTGTTTTTTATAATATGGTGAAAATCACGCTTTTTACCGTTTCTTCCTGCACTAAACATGACGCAAGTGTTCAGGAAAAATCATGATGTAAATTATTTATGATAACGCTGGTTTTACTTGGCCTATCAACACCATTTAAAAACTTGTACATAATTTGAAATCTGTGATTTATACATTGTTGAAATGGAGACTCGGTGAGGCTGCATCTTGCTGCCGCACCATCTTAAATCAGTCGTGTGATTTCTATGTGCCAGTGCATCCATTGAGTCCAGAGGGCTAAAAAATTAAACTGTCAACTACTACTGAAGTTACACTATCCTGATGTTTCATTTGTAGGACGATCGGATGTCAAAGGCAAAGGTCAGTGACATTCTGTCTGAAATCTTCAAGAAGATCGGCTCCAAGGAGAACACTAAAGAGGTCAGCATCGCTCCTATTTGAAAATCAAAGCAGCAGTGTAATTAGTTTTGAAACATGTTTTATGATAATTTAGACCCCGGACAACAAAGTGAAGCTTGAACACTCTCCTTTTCAGGGTTTGACAGAGTTATACGAGTACAAACAGAAGTACTCAGATGCAGACCTGGAACCGTTCCTCAAAAACACATCCCAGTTCTTCCAGAGTTATGTGGAGCGAGGCCTTCGCATGATTGAGTCTGAGAGAGAGGGGAAGACTCGAATCCAGACCACAGCAGGTACAGTTGTACCCATGTTGTCATGGTGCTCTTTGGTTATAATCAATCAGGAATGTGTGGTAACATCTGTGTGTTTGCTTCTCTGCAGTGATCCCTCAGCATGGTGTTGACTCCAGTCTGAGCAGCAACAACGAAGAGCTGAAACCAGCTGTTTACTATGAAAGACTGAAGATTCTCAGACAAAGACAAGGCCTGGAAAACACTTCCAGGGTCAGTTGGTATTATTCATTCAGTAAAGTCACAATGCACTGATGAGCTATAGCTGCTTATCAAAGCTATAGCAGTATAATTCCAGGATGAGTATTTGTTAATAGTGGTATGCAACCGAAGCTAACGTGTCTTTTCACCCTCTGTCTCCCTCCACCAGCAACAGAGTGTTGGGGGAAGTGAGGATGAGGCTCAGCAGCGTCCCACCATCTCCTCCCTGCTGTCCTCAAAGCCGTCAGTGGCATCATCCACCGACATGCTGCAAAGCAAGCTGTCACAGCTGAAAGAGTCGCGGGAGCTGTACATGCAGGAGCACAACGTTCACTCCCCGACACACACCAACACCCGCTCAGCTTCACCAGCAGCCAACCTGGATGACCTGAAGAAACGCCTAGAGAGGATAAAGAGTAAACGGCAGTGAAGCAGGAGCACCACCTCATCTCATCCATTAACCTTGTGGAGTCCTCTAGTAAGAAATGGACCATCCACCTTTTTAACTCATGCTGTCTTTATATTGATGTTCTGCCGGAGGGAAAGAAAAAGGACACAGGACCCCGCCTCAGATTTGAACCTGACTCCACCCACTGTGCCTGTATGTTGTTAGAAATAAAACACACCCTGTAGAAACCATCCAGGTGTTTTCAGCTACTGTTATCAGAATGTGAGCTATTGTTCATCAGAGTGAAAAGCTGAAGTCCTTCAGCAATATGAGAGGAGGGGCGTTGGTGGTGTTGTAGTTGTTAGAGAATTAGGATCATGTACTTTGTTCTGTCTTTGCCCTCTATGTACACTCTTCACTGTATTATGAAGCTTCCTCAGCCACTTGTCTGCTCTATTTGTTTTGTATATATTGAACAGTTCAACAATTGCAGGCCACTTGTGTTGGCTGCAGGGGAAAAATGTCAAGAACTCACAACAGTAGCAATATTCAGGTAGACGCCCAAAATGAGGTGCGTGACATGAGGTGAGTGCCCCCTATTGGTCATACATAGTTTCAGTGATTTCAGCTTTGCATCAGTTCAGTACGATTTTAAAAGATGCATTCAACACACTGAATTAAATTTACCTCAGCAGGAAATCTGAGAAGATGGTCTTAAATTTCATTTGCAAAAGCCTTTTTAGTTTTTCCCCTTTTCTGCTGTAGTAACACTTTATGTTCTGATGTGAATCCAGTTGTCAGGTTTCATTCTCCACCTCTGAGTAGAAGATGTCATTACTGGGAGAGTGAAATTAGCTGGGACATGCTGATTTAGTGCTGCACCTACTGCTCAAGAGTTTAGCAAACACAGCTTCAGTAATGAGTCCAGGTCATATTAATTATAAATAGGAATTCATGTTATATTCAGCTGAAAGGATAACCTTCAAAAAATGTATGTACTTAAAACCATTGTTTCACCATAAACGGTCATTAACTAAATTTGAACTGTTTGCTGCATGAAGTAAAATTTAAAATAATAATAATAATAAAGCCTTTCTGACTGTCTTCTGGCCCATGGTTGGCTTTTCTAAGTGACACTGTAAAACTCCAGCACCTACTTTATTTAAAGTGTCTAATTTTTTTTTTTTTTTTTTTTGTCAATTTCAGACATGAAATATTGTAAGTTGAGTTGCATTTATTCCGATTCTAATGGATTATCTGCATCTTCTTTAACCAGATGTTCAGATGATGGACTTTCAAAAACTATCTGGTTTGTTTTGTGGCTTTTTCTTGACCTTTGTTAAAACAGGAAGAGCAAAAGTGTAACCAAAAACACTGGCTGATCCAGACTTCGGTATAGGGTTTTAACTACTAGATGTTCTCTATTCATCTGCAGGTTATTTTCTCAGTTTAGTGTTTGCAATGGTTGACTCATCAGAAAACAGTGGAACAATTTTCAAACCCTCATCAGCTTGCACTGAAGTATGGGCTGATCTCATTCACTGTCTCCTTTTGTCCAAATCCTTAAAGTAGACTCATTCAGTCTACTTACTGTTAGTGGTTTTGTAAACTGAATTAATCAGATCCATGGTTTTAGTAACTCAATCTGTTTTTGTAGTCTTGCTTCAGAGTCTAGAAGCTACAGGTTTTTCCCCTGAAATGGGTTGGAGCTGGTGTACAATTAATGGTGCAGTTTAAAAAAACAAAAAAGGCTTATTTTGCTTATTTTGTGGAAGGAAGGAAGCTGAGAATTTTTCTTACATGTGTGCAGTTGTGTTGCGCTGTGCTGTGGGTTTACACTCAGCTGTAAATAATGTATGTAAAACTCTCCATTAACACATACCTTCACTTAACAAACCGCAGCCATGAAGCCAGACTGCAGGGTGAACGTGGTTGCCACTGTAAAGTGCATTGTCCAAACTGTTGTTCAGCAGAAGGAAGCACTCTGTGTTTGTAGGCTGTAGGAGCATGGCATGAGCCTGTGATTTTTATGTTATTCTGTAAATAAAGTTTGCATCAATTAAACTGCTTATTACATCTTTTCTTTCCCAGCCCTCGACCAATGAAGATAACTAAGGCTGTCGGTCATCTGTTCTGTAATTAATACTTACTCAGCATCCTTTTTTGTATGTAATTCTTCAGCTTTCCTTGTATAATATGTAGTGGAATATTTTTTTGTCTGCCCTTAAAGGAGAAAATTTGTTGTTTTACTTCTATATTTGATTGTAGGAGTGAAAAGACTCATCAATGGTTCTTCTGGGTTTTTCCAAAATTCATTATTATTTGGTCTATAAAATATTAATACCCTCCTGAAGACTTCAACTGAGTTGAAGTCTTCAGGAGGAAAAAAAAAAAAGGGGTTAAAATACTATATCCAGATATGTGACAAATGTGTGCATTTGTCTACAAGAGTTCCTTTTAGTATTCCACTGAGTTTCCAAAATGTTGCACTAACCAGATCTGCCTTAACACCTGGATTCTTACTAGTAAGTGAGTTGGAGAATATGTGAGTCAGAGCCACTGTCCAGGATGAAACTGGATCAACACACATGGAATTATGTAGTAAACAAAAAAAGTTGAATCGACTCAAAATATGTTTTATATTTTAGACTCATCAAAACAGTCCCCCTTTGCTTTGATTACTGCTTTGCACTCTTGGCATTCTCTCGATGAGCTTCATGAGGTCATCGCCTGAAATGGTTTTCCAACA
>VUQG01001689.1:0-13153 GCA_015106755.1 Etia nguti | reverse complement strand
TATGATGAGTTAAATTTAACTCATGAAAGCTGAGATGGGAAAGAGAGGGTTGCGTTTGAGACTATGCGTTGTTGGCAGTAGTGCAATATGTATCTGGTAATGTCTGCATCCAGTTCTCAGGCCATCCTGTTTAAAATAGAGAGGGTGTGGATGCAGTGCCTCTGCAAGCCTGTTCAGCACACGCTGATGGAATATATTTGCTCAAAAGCACAAGACTGGCATATAATCTTTATGTTAAGTAGTTAGTTTATTAATTAAATAAACTGGAAGTGCTACTGCTTTAATTAATGACAACAGTGCATTTTACAAGGCCAGGCACAGTAGGATGAAATTAATCAGTCCTTGGGCAACGCACTATCAAGGCAGCACTTATGCTCAGTAGATAGTTACTCCAGCACTATGCTTCGTTATATCAGTGACATTTCAGACATCTAGACTGGCCCTATTTATAAACGATCATGATCCTTAGGTCCACTACATTATCCACTCGGTTTTCTTCCACTTGTCAACCTCTGTCCCCACCCTCCCACCCCCTGCAAAAAAAAGCACTAACAGACACCTTACAACAAAGTAGTACTTGTATATTTGACGGTATCTAGAGTACACTGTATCTGCCTGTATTATGCAGCTGTTATGCACTGCTCAGATTTATTTCTGGAAACCTGCTGTCATATGTTAGTCTCTGTGGTATGTGTGTTTGTCACAGAGGAAGACAGACGGACTGCATGTGTGAGTAAAGCTGGGTGGATTCATCTAGCTGATGTGATAAAGGAGAGATATTGGAGTGTACAATGTGATGGGTTTGCACATGTTTAACCTTGTAATGTTTCTCCCTGCTTTTGCCTTCATTGCAGAGAAAGATAAGGAATAACCTGTAATCATATCAGTAATTTACCAACATGTGACATTTTTAAGCTATTATTATTAAACACAAAGGGTATCAGAAGGGAGCGCGTGCAATCTTTTTTCATGTTGGCACTCCTGCCTTTAAGGCATGACTTTTTGCCAAAAGTTATGAATGAATGCTTTTGTACTTTTTTCCCCACAAATGCTGTGATAATGTTTCACTTTTCAGTTTTTCTGGAGCTTTAAACTTTGTTTTTTGCTTCTTCTTTTCTTTGGTCACTCCAGCAGGAGTTCTCTCTAATTGAACAAGCAGCAGCTTAGGGAATAGAGAATAAACTAATTATTATTTCCTGCTGTTGTTCCTCTACATTCCACTCTTTGCTCCACCCTTATTATTCCCTTTCCCCCTGTTCCCCCTCCACATGAGGCTTTGTGCCACCTGAGATTCCCTCTTCTCTCTCTTTCTTACTAACCATTTATTGTCTTTTTTTGTTGTTGTTCTCTCACTTCTGTTGGTCTGTTTGCCACCCGTGAGCTTTACCACACTGTAGCTGGAACACAGTGAAATGCCCCCTGGAATAGGCCAGTTAATAAATGTTCAAATAAGACCAAATAAGAAAAGGAAAAAACAGGCATGATTTTTCCAGCTCTGCAGACAGTCTGTTAAGTCAGCTTCCTGTTCCTGTATTTGGAGAACTATGGTTGTCTTGGTACATGTTTTGTGCTAAACTGTTTACAGCATGTCTCTTAGTCACTGGTCACAAGCAGACATGATAACTATATATGTCAAAAGAGATGAATATAAAAAAAGAGGGTTGATGAGTAGTGGTGCTAGCCACAGTAGGTGGATTTTTCCCTTTAGTTGTGAAATAAATACTCTGGGTTGTGGTTAAATCGTTGGTGAAATTACATCCTACGTCCTAATCATTCTTTCCTTGAGGTCTTCCATGAGGTCAAGGAATGATGTGAAGAAAAAATCAAAGGAGACACACGAATACTTTAGCAGTTCTAAACTCATGCACATGCAAAAGGCCATGTCCCAAAGATTACTCAAAGACAACTGTAAATATTTTGTCCTGTGCATTTTTGCCATGCAGTTTCATGCAGGCTATAAAAAACATCAACTCTTTAAAAGATATTATTTCCCCTACACGCTAAAAATAGCCGCGAAACAAAAAGGTTGTTACAATAAGAATAGTTGCTCCTGTCCATACTTAAATATAAATTAGTGCGAATCTAATATAATTGTAGAAAATAATCGTTAAATTTATAAAATATTTATAACCTTTGAATGTAGCTAATGCAATGGGATGGTGTTATCCTTTTGTAAAAGCTGGTCTGGTACATCCTGTATTCAAGCATTGAACCAGCTTTGATTAGCATTTAAAGAATATAAACAGGGCTGCCTTTTGGATACCTCTGGTCATTTCAGTCCTTTCTTGTCTAAGAAAAAAAAAGTCAGTTTGACCACAACCGTGGATTACTTGTTGCTGGTTCCATCTGAGGTTATTGTGTTAGCTAACTGTTTAAGAGTGTAAGCAACCTAATTGATCCCATGAGTAACAAATCATTTAGCACCTGCGGTGTGTGTGTGTGTGTGTGTGTTCTTTTTTTTGTTAATCTCCCTTAGGTTATTACGGTCTCTGCACACATGTTGATCAGACTCTGCAGAGCCCTAACTTGGTTCTTTTGGAGAAGTCGTAACTTGATAATCAGGTAAATTAAAGGTTCATACAAAGTAAAAATATAAACACTGGAGCCTCAGACTATTTGCAAATTCAGGGCTATTTATAGTATGTAATAAGGTTACAGCTTGTCTGCAAATTTAGGGAAATGTTTTGCATTTGGGCAAATGAGACACAGTAAAACCTGATATGATTTATCAGTCTGAGGAGAGCCAATGATTGTATGCTGCTTGCAAGTGTAGACTGTTACAATGGCAACACATTTGTTTGTATGTCTGTTTTTGTTTGACAAAGATTGGAGCTAAAACTTCAATTAAGTACATGACAGTAAACTCAGATGTCAGATTATACAGATTTCCTGTTATTAATGGTTAAAATTGATTAAAACAGTTATGAGCTACAACGGTGTTTTAGCTTTTTGTATTGTATCCATTTTTTTACATCCACTTATGAATGGCACAGGTACTAAGACAGTTAAACATTTGCTTGCAATTTTTGTTCCTGTGTTTTTCCCTGACTTGTAAACTAAATGGTAAAACTTGTTTAACCTTGGAACTATAACTTTTAAGGATTATTAAAATATCTAACCAGAGATGTTACATTTTAAGAAAATCAGAGGTTCAAAAATAAATGTTGACATTTTTTCATTTGCTTCTCTATGGTGTTGTAATTTTCACTTGGCTGTAGTGAGAGGGGCAGTGGTGAGACTGTGAATATAGAGGGTCAAGCTGGCATTTCCAGACTCGGTTTACTTGACATTGCGATGCTGTGGGGGTTTGTAAGCACATGGATAGTAATATGAGCATCGAGACATATGCTGAATTAGAAGGTTTTGTGACTAGCAACTGCAAACAAATGCTTTACTTGGCTCATGTGTCTAATTTCAGTCTTCCACACGCTGTCTCTTGTTCATTTGTGTTTCTCCGGGTCACTCACCCTGGGTATGCATGCCTCTCAAGTCCACAGCTGCTACTGGACTAAGATCTGCCTTCTTTTGCAGTCATGTGGTGTAAATATAGGTTGCCATGGGGACACCATGACACTCAAAGGGTATGCTGACTAGATGCATGTGTGGAGGGAGAACCTGAGTATCCCGGATGTGTGGTGCACACTCTGTGTCTATTGCATAATCAGAGGTTAAAACGTGAGTCTGACTTTTCTAATGTGTGATTACTTGACAAATAGATGAAAGAAATATATTTTTTTCACCTTTATAAATGAATAAATCTGATAAGACATACAACACATAAAAATATTTTTTGTCCTTTTTTAGATTCGCTGCATTTTTTTCTTTTATAAATTAAATGTAAAAGAAGGCTTTTTTAACAGATAAATAAAAAACAAACACTTACGGTAACTTTCATCAGTTTTTTTTCCATAGTGGACAAAAAATGAGAAGGGCATATTCTGTTGTTATATTGTTTCTGCACATTGTCTGTGTGTAAGTGTGTTTGGTTTGCTTTGGTTGACTTCTTCTTTTCAAAAGAAAAGTCTTGCAGAACCCATAATGTCTCATTTTGCACACTTTTTAGTATAGTTTCATGTTTTTATGTTATTATTTGACAAGTAAAACTTGTAACGTTTCTTTATAGATCATTCCTCAATGAATGCTATTGAGTCCTTTGTTCATCTTTATTCTCAGAATGCATAAAATATATCATACTGCCTGTAGGCCATTCAGTGTTGTGTTTTTTTCCTATTAATCCTCTGCATTCCCACTTGGCTGTTTCCATGAGTCAACTGTAAAGTGTTAGTGATTCAATTGTACACCACAGAAGTAAAATCGGTCTCTCTTGTGTTACGAGTGCAGGGTGAATGACATTCAGGAATTGAACCGAACAAAAGTGCGCCAGGGACTCTGCAGTAGCTTTTCAGCATATGGGTCACCTGCTCAACCCAGTGAGCTACACTGTAAAATGTGTTTTGATAAAGTTGGTTCTGATAGAGGATAATATACTAGGATCATGCAGTAGTATATTTGGATATTGGATGGATAAGATCTTGGAACGTGGGATCATTTAATCAGTGTTTCCCTGACAAATAAGGATAAATGCTACATTCTCTAACCGTTATTTCTCCCCTATTTAATAAAAAAAAACTGAAGGTGGTCTCCAGTGTGTATTCAGTATTATGCAATCTTTTTACCAAACAGGAATAATCTTAACTCTGACGTACACATTGGCAGTGTTTGCATTTTGTAGTGTAATATATGTGCCACCATACAAAGTCATGCTATTCAGTCACCATTTAACCCAAGTGCCTTGATCAAGATTGAGCACAGTTATATTCAGGCTATGGAGGGGGTAAAGCATATTTTCATATATTAATAAAACAATTTTTTTTTTTATATATGTGAATACATTGTTATAGTTATATAGGCCAGCATAAGAAATCCATCTTTGTTAATGCTGTTTTGTCAAGCAAAAAGAACTAACAGGTTCTGAAGGTCCATTAGTAACCTTTTCTGTGTGTGCAGGTGTGTATGTGTGTGAGCATTGTAACTTAGTCACTCCAGCAGCACTTACTGCCCCCCTGTGCCAGAGCTGGGTTTCCTTTTGCATTTCGTTCCTCGGTGCTCCTTTACTTTCCCACTCTTTCTCTCTGTTTACGCTCATTCTAACTCTGTGGGAGACTAGGCTTCTTCTAAAGGAGTCTTTGTACATGTTTGAGCGAGGAAAAGCGAGAGAGAGAGAGAGGGAAAGGGAAATGTTACGGTGAGACAAACAGCGAGCGAAAGAGAGAGGAGGATACTAGCTGCCTGTGTTAAGCCTGGCTAGGACCCAGTCCCAGAGTTCCACAGAGCCCTGTGCTGTTTACCTTAAAAGACTCAGACTTAACAGGAAAATGCAAAAAGTCTCTCACAGTTACAGGTCTGTAAGTCTGCTCTTTCATCACTACACATGATTTTAGGTGCGTGTGTAGTCAGAGATTTTGTAGTCAATAATTAGAAGTGATGTGCACTGTGATTTGACTCCAAACTCCAAAAAGTGAAACATTTTCACTGCACTGGATAATGAGTCAATGACTGTATGAGCCCTTTGGGCGAGAGTTAGTTGATATGTGACGTAGCTGTTAATGGTTAACTTTAGCCAGGTTAGAGTCCACTCACTGTGCTATGTCCATGTGCAAATGTCCTTCATTTTGCTGCCTTTGAACTGGGCAGGGATAACGTCGAGAATACTGGATTGAACAACTTTGGAGTCTACAATAAAATGCATACACGCATTCCTCTGAGAGTCTGACGAATCCTTGGAACGAGAGTTATAAACAGTCTGATATATAACACGTTCGGAACACTTAATCAGCACAAGGACTGTTTTTGATGTGAGTGGGATGTTTTTTCTTTTGTTATCCAAGGCTAATACTTGAGAGAGTGAGCGTGTGCTTAATCATATGGCACTTGTCATTGCTGAGAGAATGAACTGTTTCATTTCTGTCTAATCAGCTGTGTCTGTCAGGGCAAGTACAGTTTATGTTAAGCCGAGGTCAAACACACAAGAAGGAGCTTGTCATTGACATCTGTCACAGTGCTCACGAAGGAGCTGTGTGGCTGGAGTTTGTTTTGCATCTGCGTCTGTTTTTTTTAATTTGTGATTTTCATAAAAGTATTTTAAAGAGATTCAATGATTCGTGGTCTGCACCCTGGCCCATTCATTACTTTATGACTTGCTATATTTCTGTTAAGAAAAAAAACAATAGAATTTCTAATTTTCTCAACACTGCCACAGTTCTGTCAGCCTAATTTTATATTTTGTATTACTGTTAATAACATTGTTGATTCATAGGTTCAGATATGTTTATACATTTTCCTCAGGGGTGGAATAAAAATGGATGAGGGGTGTTGTTTCTGTCAAAGCAGGGATGTTAAAAAGCTGTTTGACAGCAGGCATTGATTGTAGGAGTGTAGGAGTGATATTAAAGAGGGAATAGACCATATAGAATAAACAGCTGCAAAAGGCTCAGTGATCTTGATAACCAAAATAATCATCTTGGCGTGTCTGTAGTTTGTTATGTAATCTTAATGACGGGAAGGCTGTGTCACATTCAAAAACAGAAAGATAGAAAAAAGTCACCATTAGTATTCCGGCTGCCCTGATGTGGTAGCAGTGGGTTGTATTGATAGGCTGTCATGTTGTGTAACTGACTGAACTTCAGAAAAAACAGTAATGATTCAGAGGAAACAGACGTATTTATAATATATACTTTGTTTGGATAAAAATGAATACGTCATTAGGAAATTCTAAAGTATTGTATCATATGAAAAGGATGGCCTAAAAATTAAAAAAATATATTTATTTGTGTATCTGTCCAACTGTCATCACCAAGAAGGAGGATGAAGGCCCATGCCCCACCTCCACCACCGGCCCCTCAACCCGCTCCACGCCACATCTTCAGAACCACTACACCTGATGGGGGAGGGACATCAGGCACGGAGGCCAAGGAGAACATCCTGAGGCCCACAGTGGATTTACAATTAACCCTGCCACAGGGCAACCAGATTTATGTGACTGAAGATGGAAGGTGAGAAAAAATAGGCCCACACAAGCACATATCAAACATAGTTTTGATTTGTTCATTTTATTGTCATGTGTCATGACCAAAAGTTTTGCCTATTAATCCCATATTATTTGACTATAAAATGTTCATATATCTGTAGTTATTTTATTATTTTTATCTGGAAATACAAATCTAATCTAACCTTAGTTTTTTTGTTAGTTATGCGATATGATTCTATAGGTTGATCTTCATTCACAGTCACCAGAAAAACTGTATGTTTGTTGCTCCTGTGCATGTTTTGTTTGCTGTGCCAGCGGGGCCTCGTCAAGGGGTTCCATTCCAATTTCCAACACAAGCTTTGTCCCAGAGAGTCAGTGGCTGACCTGCTAATGCTCTCTGTCGCTGATGATGTTATCGTCTCTAGGGCAGAAAGTTGGGGATGTCTCTCTTGTATATAACAACAAGAGACTCTTTTAATAACTATAGAGAATGTGTCAGCATCAGATGCCTCTGTATGCTCATCACTAGAAAAACTGTGTATCCTATTATTGTCATAGAAGCTTTCTAACATGCAGAACTGCTTGAAAATGCCTAATATAATAGAAGAGGGGCCTGAAAGCTGAAGGCTCTGCCCCCGATTCCACTTTTAAATATTCCGCAAACCACAAGTAAGCCAGCAGCCTGAGAGCAAAGTGCTCTATTGGGGTGTTATGACACTATGAAGGTAAGACCTTGTATGACCTTCTATGTTTAATAGAAGATCAATGATCAATGCTGCTTAAAACAGCAGAACCTGTTACTATGACAGAGGGATAAACACAAATCATTTATACAAAGGCTCATTCGCTATCTCCAACCTAAGATCAAAGTGCAGACTCTTCATAAACTTATATCACCTGTTATATTCTGTAGTGATAGTTAGTGATTAAATTCAAGGACTAAAAATAGCACATATAGGAATGTGCCAGCACATTGCAACATATCATTTTATGTTACAATAAAACAAAATGCTTTACGGTTATGGGCTTGGGACTTTTTAGTTTTATGTTTTTTGCACTTAAAGGACAGACTGTCTCATTTAAACACATTCCAGTTATGACTATAACGGAGATGAGGTAATTCTCTACTTTAAAAATAAGTGACGTAGTGTATAAATGAGATAAAAAGATATGGCATATCTTTGCATTCTTCTGATCTCATAAACTTCAGTTATTAATGTAATGTTCTAGTGGGGTTTTTTTTAGTACTTTTATTCCTGCCTTATTAATCCTGTGATTAAAGGAAGGTGTGCCTCAAAAAGGACTCAAAAACTCTCAGAGGCCATTTTTGTAATTGATAAATTGAAAAGGGGCATAGCCCTAATCCTTTGCAATCTTAGCAGGAACACTCCTTGATATTGTGTGATTTAGGACTGTGCACTTAATAAAATGTTATTTTCAAATACCGATTTTTTTCTTTTAGTGTGCACTTGGCATAAATGGTCCATTTTTTATTTGAAAATTCAGTTTTTTTCTTTATAAAGATTTGGAGTTTTGCTCTAGTTGACGCACGTTTGCCCCTCTCTTAAAGCACAAACGTATTTCACAAAAGTCGAGTAGTCATGTTAAATAAGCACAATCTCAGTACTGACAAAAAAGAACAAGCTTCAGGATTTTTGCTGTAATCAATCAGCACGAGTGTGATTGTGGATTTATTTTTTAGTATGTAAAAATAGTGAAAAATGTATTGGTGCAGATATTGCACTAGACATTGCATTTATATTGCAGGCATGATAGTATATGTTATTACTAAATAAATACTGTGGCTTGTGCAGTTAGTTTTTTTCACTTATGTAGTTTTTATCTGGTTGTGTGTTTTTGTTGTCATGCCCATATTTATATTATTATTACACCTAATATATTATTTTTATGACCGCACCGTCACACTTCATGAATGATCTAGATCCTCGTAATGTAATTTGTCACACTTTAAATATTTACGATAGTTACTTGAAACTACAGCTTAGTATGCTTGACCATAACATGATTAAAAATGACCCCATGTGAACCAGGGAGGTATATATTCAGTGCTAGAGTAAATCAATAGAAACAAAATAGAGTAAATACTTAGAGGTAGTCATTATGTTTTGCAATGTTTTGTATGAAATGAATCTCAAGAATCACACGGACACTGGGTCTTTTTTGGGTTTTAGTTGCAGTCTGCGTCCATGTGTTAGTGATTGTCAATGGTGCTCTTTGTAGCGGTATCTATCTCAGTTCTGTCATCTGATCTCTGTTCCCAGAAAACATTGGAGACTGTTTCTAGGTTTCTTTATGTGAGGATTGACAAGTAGTACTATAGGCCTCCACATGAGCACCGCAGTCCAAACAGACACACAAAGCAATGGGCATAAGTGAATGACAAAGGCGTTGTTTGTTATGCCCAGTGCTTTGTCACTACCTTTTTTTTTAAAGACTCTTAGATGGACTGCACAGGTGAAATCTTCAGCAACCACTTTATCTTGTTGCTTTTGTTCCTTTTTTCCATTCTTATGAAGATGTTAACAGATAATACCACACACATGTTGTGTATTTTATAGAGCATATGGATGTGCTCAGGTTTTAGTTCTACTTCACATACAGTGTGTTATTTTTCAGTCAGTGTTTTGCAATATTAAACAATACCACAGATGTTTGTGGGGTTTTAAAATGAATAAGAACTTTCCCAAGAAAAGGTGCAACTATTATACAATCAACCTCAAATGAATGAGAAGTATTTGTACAGAAAGAATTAAGATGAAGGCAACATTTTGATGTTCACATGTAAATCACTGCTGTTGTCACTGTATCTTTATTTTGTCTGTGGAAATGGCTTAGATCAGAATACCACCCTTTGTTTCTAACAATTTTAAGTGCATCAAATGAGAGTGTGGCATTGTTTCATTCTGTTCTCTTTACTTGAGCTAAGCTTCGAAGACTTTGTAACCCTAGCTTTTGTCCTGCCTCCCTTTTTTTCTCTTCTCATCTCCTCCTGCATTTCTTTCTTAAACACACACACACACACACACACACACTTTCCCTCTCACTCCTATTATCTCTCTCTTTCCCTCTCAGTAAAGCACTGATGGATCTGCTGGTCGAGCTGTGTAGTCGCTACCACCTGAATCCCGCTCTGCACGCTTTGGAGGTTCTGTCTCCTGAGGGCCAGTCTTTGGGCTTCAAGCCCAACGCACTGTTGGGCTCCCTCAACGTGGCCTGTGTGCTTATTAAGGAAAAAGTCTTGGAGGAGAAAGTGGCGCGCAGACCAGCGCCCAAAGTGCCCGAGGTGAGTTGCAGTGGATCCTGACACCTGGAGCTACCTCCTCTTTTTGTCATATGTGCTTTGTATGTTGGACTATACTGTTACAGCATATTTAAAACCTGCAAACGTTTTCCTTTTTATGCCTGGCTTGCATTCGTGTTGTTTTGATCACACAAAGGTTTATCTCATGTTTTGATAAATCAAATGTGCATTCACTGCAAGTCTTACGTAATGCCTGTCCCTCTCTGCCTTTTATCACTGACCACTGGCAGAAAGCATGGCCAGTGAATCCTGTAAGGGCCACTGCTAAGGTAGGAAGCTGGTTGGTATTAAACTGGCCAGCATTTCAGAGTCCCTTATTGGAGTTTATAAGCTGATTTTAAGTCTAGTGTGCTTTTTCTGTCCATGCTCCCTGTTTTTGCCTTACTGTCTGTCTGAATGTTTTATTCTATTCAGCATCAATCTCTTTCTCTCTGCCTTTTCTTGTCTCCTCCTTCACTCTCCTCCTACAGTTTGAATATTTGATGAGTACCTTACCTTTAGTTACCATGCATTATTTCTCTGCTCTTCTCAGTGCTCACTGGCTGCTCTCTCTTACTTTGACCCCACCTGGCCTCAGGCCAGAGGCTGACACTATTTCAAACAGCACTGTCAGTCACTGGTCTTCTCTGTTTTATCTCACATCTTCTCATTATGTAACCAATTTGAACAGATCAAATTAAATTGCTTGTTTTGATTCCCAGTGTACTGGATCCACCCAGTAGTCTAATATGTTAGCCCAGCAATAAAGTCTACAGTTATTGAAGAAATCGTTCACACTGCTATTGAAATGTGTTTTGTTGATATGAATGGGGTGTTCGAAATGTTAGAAACAAAATGCAGTAAAATTGAAAATTATTGTAGTACCTATAAAATTGTCAGAAGTAAGTAATCAGAATCACAATACTTTATTAATCCCTAAGGAAATGTAACTAAACTGATTCACTGAACAATAGTTAAACATAAATAAACTGTTTGTCCTATTTCCCTGTGTACCATAGAAAAACTAATTGGAAATGGCTACTAGTAACAAAGTAAAAAATATTTCCGTTTCGCACCTTATTTTAATGTTACATTATACTATCAGTTGCTAGTTTTGGTTGCTAAATTGATTATTCTTGGTTATGAAAAATTGCTTCAGCCATAAAAGTGGGACCTTTCTGTCTTTGTGTCTCCATTTAACCTTCCAATAATCTGTCAGGAGTATTTCAACCATCTATCTATTGACCATATTAGCAGAAGCACAAAAATATACCCATGTCACAGGCTAAAATAAATACTGTTGATTTTGGAAAACTTATGACCACCAACCTGAACATTGTCATATATAATGGGTAATTTATAAAATCTTAGCAGAAACATGTCCCCTTCCACAATTTGCCGATAAGCTTGGCACATTCACGAAAGAGGCTGCCAAGTAGTACTGTGGTAGAAGTGTTGTGCTTTCTTTTATTATTTCTTTTTCTTTATTATTGAAGCGTCATCCTCTCTCTGTTATCCTCTGTATATTTTTAAACTGAAATATGCTATTTTACATTATTAAATAAATAAATAAAACTATAATAAGTTATAGTTTATACATTTTTAGGAAATAAAGTTAATCTTATGGCATTTGTCTTTTAGGCTAGCATATTTTATCATACAGTTAACTTTGTCATATTTTTTTCCCTTAACTACATCATCCTTTTTCTTCTTTATTCATCCTTCATTAGCTTTTAATGTCATCCAGCTGTTTGCGTGTCTAATTTTCTCCATCATTTTCCCCTCTGTGTATCAGAAAACCGTGCGATTGATGGTGAACTACCATGGCAACCAGAAGGCCGTAGTACGGGTGAACCCCTTGATATCGCTCCAGGCTCTGATACCAGTCATCTGTGACAAGTGTGAGTTCGACCCTACATGTGTCCTTCTGCTGAAGGATAGCATCAGTCAACGCGAGTTACCGCTGGACAAAACTCTAGCAGAACTTGGGATCAAGGATCTCTACATACATGATCAGAGGCTAGGTAAGCCTTAACTACCTGACCTTATTTCTCGTTGCTCTTTGTGAAATATGTCAAATTTCTGTTACTATTGTTTTCACAGTAGCACGCAAGATGATACAGATTCAAGATTCAAAGCGTTTATCGTCATGTGTACAAAGAAAAGCATTTCTCTGTACAATGAAATTCTTTCTCTGCTGTCCATACACAGATCCCGGTTAATATGTACAAATAGAACTAGAACAGATAAATACAAATAGTATGAATAAATAAATGGAGACAAAAAAATTGAAGTATTAAATAGATTTGTGTGCAAAAGAGCTATGAGCTTAATATGCTGGTTTGATATGTAAGGTGACCTGATGTGCAAAAATTATTATTACTGTTAAAATAGGTCAGCTGTTCAAGAGTCTGATAGCAGTGGAGAAGAAGGAGTTGTTGAGTCGAGATGTTCTGGATTTCACACTTCTGAACCTTCGTCTCGAGGGCAGAAGTGTGAACAGTCCGTGTTGGGGGTGTGTGGGGTCTTTGAGGATGGAGGCAACTCTCCTCTGGACTTTGCGATGGTAGATGCTCTGCAGAGAGGGCAGCGGGGTCCTGGTGATCTTTTCTGCAGTTGTTATCACTCTCTGCAGGCGTTTGCGGTCCATAGCAGTAGTGCTGCTGTACCATGCAGTGATGCAGCTGGTCAGTGTGCGCTCCACAATGCAGCTGTAGAACCTGCTGAGGATCTTGGCCGACATAACAAATTTCCTCAGCCTCCTCAGGAAATACAGCCGCTGCTGAGCCTTCTTGACCAGCTGTGTGGTGTTCAGTGTCCAGGTG
>VUQG01001687.1:0-19112 GCA_015106755.1 Etia nguti | reverse complement strand
AGGAGGAGGAGGAGGAGGAACAATAACTTGACAGCTAACGATGGAATGCCTGGCTGTTATCCCCAGCGTGCTGGCCTACACACAGAACAGCAGCTGCCAAAATCAATATGAATCATAACCAATATTTACCCACCATGCTGACCCACGACTATCTCCCTAAACACACATGTAATTCTGTGAGGAGATGCAGCTGCTGCAGAAAACTCGGCATCCAGGCATTGTCGCGGCTGTCATTGTTTTCTAATGGCAGCCTCCACCGCCCACACCGAATCTTCCTCCTTGAAGCGATTTAAAGTCTTTAAAGCAGCGAGCACCAACGGTGTAAAATCCTCTGTTGAAAGATAACGGCTTTTTACGTCTTTTTTTTTCTTTTACATGTAGACTTTGAGGAGCCAGAGGATCCCTCCACTCGCTCCTTCTTCTCTGAAATCATCTCATCCATCTCTGACGTGAAGTTCAGCCACAGCGGACGCTACCTAATGACAAGAGACTACCTCACTGTAAAGGTGTGGGACCTTCAAATGGAGAACAAGCCGCTCGAGACGTACCAGGTACGCTTTTCATTGTGCTTTCATGTGCCTGTTGGATAGCTTGAGGGCTCCAAAGGAAATGCTCTGCAGCTGAAGTTAGTAAATAACCGCTGTGCCCAGATCAAATCAAAACTTATTGATTTCAGGCTTATCACTCAATATAATCCTGTTTCACTGTCACCCTGCCAATCTGTAACCGTGTCATGTGTAGCAATTACCCCAGGAGGGCTTATTGAGCCGAGTCTCCGTAAGAAGACGGATAGTATAGGCACTGATGGAACCCGGAGGGCAGAACCTCCCACTGTGTGGTCACGGCAGTCCCGTCCACCCTGTCTGATCAGGGGAAGCCATCTTAGGGCAGATCATGATTGATAAGGCCATCAGCCGGGCTCAAGGGATTCTCTGTCCAGTTCCACCTCAGCCTCCACCTGCTACCTAGCATCTTAGCACAGGTCACCAGGTCTTGAGGGATTACTGAAAGCAGAGCATATGGTGGGGCAGCTTATAGTTTCGGTGTGTTTGCCCACTGAAAGGCAATGCGAAGAACTCCAGAGGCCTATAAAGACTAATCCAAAAATTACTGCAGATTGTCATGTTTTTGGTTTTGTTCTTCAGGTTCACGACTATTTACGGGGTAAGCTGTGTTCTCTGTACGAAAACGACTGCATCTTTGACAAGTTTGAGTGCGTCTGGAATGGATCAGACAGGTGAGACTTCTTTTCAGTGCCGCCATCGACCAGATCTACCAACCGCTCGGCCCATCCAGTCATCCCTCTCGATAACACACCCCCCCCCCTTCTTTTTTCCCCTCCTCAGCGTCATAATGACCGGCTCTTACAACAATTTTTTCCGAATGTTCGACCGGAATACCAAACGCGATGTCACACTGGAAGCATCCAGAGAGAACAGCAAACCCAGAGCTATTCTGAAGCCTCGCAAGGTACCATCGCCAACCCAAGTTATCCTTTTTAAATTCAAAGACACCTGGATTTAGTCTTATAATGCCTCACCATAAGTGAGTTTCTAATGGAGAAATGCTAAATATTAACTGGTTCTCCTAAAATGTGATTCTTGCTGGATTGTGTGGATCTGTGACGGTAAATATCGTTTGATTTTTTTCAAGCAAAAGTATTCAATTTGTTAATTTGGGAACCTGCGATTGACATTATTTTCACTATTTTCTGAAATGTTTTCACCAAAGTATCAGAGGCAATCATTGACAGCCTCATTGATAATGTAATTAGTTCAGGGTTTAAACAATAATTGTCATCATCGATTAATTTGCTAATTATTTCCTAAGCCAACTGATTTATTGAAGATCTATAAAAAGCTGGTCAATAGTGAAATTTCCTGCTGTAATTTTCACTGATTTAAAGTGGCACCTCCAGATGTCTCTGAGTTTATCTGTGATACTCATTTATGACAAAAAAAACGGGATTAAGCAAATACCAGCAGTTTTTGTGACCAATTGGTTTTGAGATTTTTAAAGTAGAGGTGGCACTAAAAACAAGAAATTCACTTCCCCTCCTTATATTCATATATACTTTGATAAAAATGTCCTCACTAATAACCTGCTGTACAAGTCCAGAAATTCATTATCAAAACAGACCTGACTTAACAGTGACACTCACGAGTGAATACAACACACAAGTGAACAAAAAAAATGTGTTTAGTATATGTACACAGTGCAGTCTTATGTTTCAAACTGCAGTAATACATGTTTTCAATGGAGAGAAGAATCTCCTGGCTTATCAGTTCTTTTCAGTTCAAAGCTGTAAAGAACAGCTTTAGGTTTAGGTTTTGCTTGCTCTCATCAAGGTTCTGTTTTCTGCTCACAAAAGACTTTAGATGAATGCTTATGTTCCTCCATGTGTAAATATGGGGCTAACTCATTTGCAAACTCAATCTCATATCAACTTTGTAACGTGACCATAGCCTGAAACAAATGTTGGCCATAGCCCTCTTTAAGTTGTATTTTTGAAGCATTTTTAGCATTTGGGCTATCACCATTAGAGGTTTTTGAACTAAACTGACCAAATTTGGAAGGGTGCAAAGCTATCAGCTAACACTAGCTTGGCTCGTTATCAAGCTGCATCCATTTATACCTCACAGACACAGATACCTAATAAATACAGCCAGAATTTAACTCACCGAAACTGGAGCAAGGGCCTCTTAGCGCTTTGCACCAACACGGTTTAGAGGTCCAGCTCAGTGACGCCATTGACGCCTAGCAGGCAGCTACGAGCCTAGTCAGCACTCCACCCCCCACCCCGTCACCTTTCAAATCACTGACATCAGTGAAATGTGCGAGCTGCCACACTCCCACTTCTTAATGCCTCTTCATTTTCGTTGTCGTCCTCCAGGTGTGTGTAGGTGGGAAGCGGCGTAAGGATGAGATCAGCGTCGACAGCCTTGATTTTAGCAAGAAGATCCTTCACACGACGTGGCACCCACATGAAAACATCATTGCTGTAGCAGCCACCAACAACCTATACATCTTTCAAGACAAGGTCAACTAAAGGGCAGCCTGCCCCCTGCTGACCCCTGACCCTGCACCTGTGAGGGGCTGCTGTCTTGAATTCCCCGACTCTGCTGATGACAAGCAGGGTAAAAGTATCCAGTGACTGAAGTGGGGGAAGTGGACAGCATACGTTTTAGGAAGCAACAACTTGATTCCTTGAAATCAAGAATGAACTTCTTCAATTTGACTTCTAATTTAATTTATTTAGCCATGCAGACACCTGAAGAATTGTTTCCCATAAGTTTATGCAACAAGAGGATTGCTACCATCACATTATGACGTAGCAGCACTCTGGACCCTAAGGATATAGAGGCAGATGTGGGCACACTGAACAGAAAATAGAGCACATGGACAGAAACCAGGCCTACATGATGGTGGCTCACTGTCATGTAGCAACAGTGCCCCCTGTCTTTCGGTCTGCTCATGCTGCAATGCATGTGATCAACCCTGCAGCCTCTATGCGAGGCAAAATTCCTGAACAGTGCAACGTGCTGCAGAAGAGGAAAAGACTGTTAATCTCTGACCCGCAGAAACTGAGTTCTCGCTGCCTGTGACACAACACAGTCAGTCTTTCTAGTACCAATCTCGTGTCTCTTTGTGAGACTGCTGTAGTCTGTAATGTGAATGAAGCCCTTCCAGGCTGTGTCATTGGGTTTTATTTAACGCTTTTGTTTTTGTTGAGCCCTTCTCTCGGTCAATGAGTCTGTTTAGAAGCTGTGGTGCCTTCTTTTGGTATGTGGGGGTTCGATGTAGTGGAGGGGAGGGGAGGGTCGGGTGGGGAGGAGGGGTAATGACTACAAGGAGGGAGTGTGTGAATGTTTCAAATGAAATGTTAACTTAGGATTTTTTTTGTTCTTTTTCTTTCTTTCTTTCTTTCTCTCTATAAAGAAACAACACACACACAAAAAGCTCCACACAGGTCCCAAGTAGAAAAAGTGCTTGAATCAGTGTAGTCACAATTATACATTAGAGCACTGGTTTCATGCTTGTGAGCTCAGGGGAGAATGCTGTGATATGTACAAAGTAATTGTTGCTCTCACCTTGCAAGTCAGTCCGATATTGTCAGTTTGCAAGAGACACAAACAAAGCCACATTCATTTCTAAATTTCTTGCCACATTTTCTCTTTATTTGGATAGTACTAAAAATGATCTGTAGATGGTAGATTGGTCGACTCATCGTGTTGACATATTGAATTTAAACTTGAGATTTTCTTGGCCTAACAATGCTAGCATAGCTTTTTTTTCTTTGCACGCATTGGATCTGATTCTGATGAAACTGACAGCCTGTGTATAGCTATAGTTATTTGAACATCTGCAGATCATCTGGGGCACTATTCAGTTTTTTTAATATATATATTAGATTGCTGCAATGCCTTTCCATGTTTCTCATCAGGCTGAAAATGGGTAACATGGAACAGTAGCAGATTGTCTTTCAGCACTCGGCTCTAACCGGCCAGCTCCCGTAAAGCAAAGCAGTCAAAGGTCTAAGTGAACTCTGTGAAATCAGGGAATAATTAAGTGTGATTCCTTTAAACAGTAATGTCTTCTAAACAACCTCCTTTGTGACACTCTAATTGAAAAAAAAAAAAAAAGACTTTTATAGCTCAGAATGTATTGAAATGCAATGAAATACCATGCAGTCTTTATGCTTACTGGACTTTCTTTTGAATAAAAAAAAATAAAGATGTGCAAGTTCAAATCATGCACTGGTGGACCTCCTCTGTTAACACCTGCTGAATCAATCATCAAACGTAAGTAAGATGTTTTATGGGCTAAGAAAATTTCTGCTCGTGGTGTTAGGACGCCCTCATGTGGACAAAAATTAAGACAAAACAAGGAAGTCCAGCTGATGAAATGGGATTTTCTTTAAGTAAAGTTACAGGTAGGTCCATAAGTACTTGTAGTTTTGCGCCTGTATACCACTACGTTGGATTTTAAATCAATCAAGATGCAATTTTCAGCTTTAATTCACTGCACATGAATTTTGGGACCACACCTCATACTACATATTCCTTCCTACACTTTAGGCTGTTTGTTGTCATTTCATCAGTATTTGAGATGACCATCTTTATTTTTCACCACAGTCTGAACAGTCTGAGGCAAGCTTTTTGTAATTCCTTTAAGTAGTCTAGACATTCAAAGCTCTTCTTTGGATGTTGGCTGTCTTTTGTTTAGCTCTCTGTCAAGTGGATCCCAAAAGCCAAAAGCATTTCTCAGGTCCTGTGTCAATCTTCCCCTACTTCTTATGAACATAACTTTCAGAGACTGTTCATTCCCTGTAGATAGTTTTTTAGGCCTGACACTTCTTCTTTTGTCCTCAACTTGCCTATGAAGTTTCCAGCAAATAGAATCACCTTGTGTTGCAAAAATATAACTTTATGCCCAGTCATCTTTGGCATTATTGTATGCCAAACTCTAACAAATCATGTGTGTAGGCTGGTAGTAACAAAATGCAACTAGAATTTCATCCAAGTATTAAAAAATGTTACATTTAAAGTGATGTTAGTCTGTGAAGTTTCATTTGAGTCGCTGAAAATGAGGGGCTGCATTTCTTAAACAGTTAATGCCATGGTTTTGTTGAACCCCTTGAATTAAAGCTGAAAGTCTGAGCTTTGATCCCATCAATGAGTGTTTGACTTCAAATTCACTGTGGTGGTTTGCAAAGACAAAATTATAAAAACTGTTCAACTTAATCACTGAGCACATTTACAAGAGACTTCTGTTACTTTGAACTCTTATTTAAGGAATCTGATTACTGTTAAGACCGTAACTTTAATTAATCACTTGCACCAATCCAGTATATTCATCTGTGCTGAGATTTTCCTAATTGGCCCCACGAGGGTGTAGTCTGCACAGATTTTGCCAGCTGGGGACAGCAGCTGTCAATCAAACAGCATCTTTATAACTTGCTCATGATGCAGCATCATCGCATCTCGGGATAAACCAGAGGACTGTCAGGTGCTCCGTACACTGCAAATTTACTGCTTCTCTGGTGCTTAAATTTGAACAGGTGTAAACTCCAAGATATATGATTTCATTATTTTTGGACACTTTTTCTACCCAGACCTTTTTTCCCTCTACATTTCCTGCCTGCCTTAGATTATTTTTTTAAAAATTGATTTATTATCTTTTTGTGACTAGATCAGCATCTTCTGGAAACAATGGATAAGCTTAGCGGGACCAACGGGACTGTGGTGAACAGCTCTGTAGACATGTGGTCATTCAGTGAACACGATTCCTTCCAGCACCTGGATCCGACTGAGCTCAGGGTCCTTGTGCCAGCTATTCTGGGAATCATTTGTGTCCTGGGTGCGGCTTGCAATCTCACTGCGATGGTCATCCTGTTCTCTAACGCGCACAAAGGCAAACTGTCGCTCATCAACTCCCTCATCTTCAACCTGATGTTTGCGGATGGGCTGGTGCTGATGTTTACAGTGCCTTTCAGGGCTGCCTCATACTCCAAGGCGAGCTGGAATCTAGGCTGGGTGGTGTGCAAGACAGCCGACTGGTTTCTTCAATCCTGCATGGTTGTGAAGAGCTTCACCGTGGCTATAATGGCCAAAGCCTGCTACCGCTATGTGTCAAACCCAAACAAGCAGGTGAGCATACACCTGGGCTCCATCCTGGTGGTGCTCTTCTTCATATGGCTGTGTGCCTGCACTGTCACCATCCCTCACTGGCTGTTTGCTCGGCTGCAGAGAGAGATCCGTGGGCTGGTGTGCGTAATGACGGTTCCTCCTGAAGCCCAGGACTTCATGTCTGTGTATGTGAAAGCGTATCCTCTGGGGGTCTACTGTGCACCTCTGAGTATTGCCCTGATGTATTTCTGGAAGGCTTATGGCCAGTGCCAGCGCCGCTCCAGTAAGAGTCAGAATCTGCGTACACAGATCAGATCCAGGAAGCTCACTTTAATGCTTTTCAGCCTCACTGTGGCAATGGCTGTCCTCTGGATTCCTCACTGGGTTGTGTGGCTTTGGGAGCGCCACATTGCAGAAAAGGAGTCTCACGGAGCTCAGCCCCTTATCTCCTCTCCTCCCCTTCTCCTTATCCTTTCTGCTCAGCTGCTCACCTTCTCTCTGTCTTTGGTAAACCCTCTCATTGTCCTTTCTCTCTCTGAGGAGTTCAGAGAGGGTTACAGGGGGCTTTGGAGGCGCCTCACCCTGCGCAAGCAACCGCCACCTAAGCCTGGACCCCACAATCCCACCACTCTCCAGTCCCCTTGTCCTAGACCAGAGACCTCAGGTCAGCTGCGGGGGGAGAGGAGCCTTCAATCAAGCTCCAGCAAGGAAGCCACGAGGGAGGCTCAGCCTCAGCTGGAGCAAGTCGGACCAGAAGGAGGAGGGAGGGAAGCGGACAGCGAGAGTCTTAAAGATGGGAGCGTCTTGCCTGATGTGGAGCAGTTCTGGCACGAGAGGGAAGGTGGATCACTCGCACAGGAAAACGACCCCGTGCCATGGGAGAACCAGAACATAGAGGAAAAAAAATAGCTACCACCTTTCCAGCTGATCATCCCCGGACCGAAGCTGAGAGGACCGCAGAGTGCTGCACTGTAAATAACTGTGATTCTGTCAGGTGTGTTTATAATATTATTCAAAGGTAAGAAGTGCAATCGGTGTGAATGTGGACTACAAACAGACTAGCTCTATCTGTGTAAATGGCTGAATTCACAATAATGTGTTAGCATTACTATATTTAGAGTAAGATGATGTTTGGTGGCTGTACATAGAAGCTTCTGGCAATAATGTTTATGTAAATTACACACTAGAACAGATCTGTATATTCTGTAAGTCATGGAGATTCTGTGTAATATTTGCCAGATTATATTATTTGGACTTCATGCTGCTCTTTGAACATTTAAAAAATAATTTTTGCAGCTTTGCAATAACTGCTTGTAAATACTCTATGAATGTTAAAAAGTAAGGCTGAAGTAGACCAGCTTTTTGCACAAAAATGAAAAGATCTGTGGGGATTGTTTCGTGATCTATTTACAATAAAGACAAGTGTTAAAATGTACCTCAACTCTGGCTGTTTTTGTGGTGTCAAAAATATTCTTGTTATTGGTTTAATCAACGGCACTCACACACATACAGTAGCATCCTAATGGGATACATCAAACTTGTCTCCTGCTGATCGGGTCATTAAATGTATTTTCACAAGGGAATTCGTTAGATTCAGTTAAGTTTTATAATTAGAGGGAAAGAGCTGTCGTCTGAACTCACATGCAGTTTCACTGGACTCTCATAAGGAATTCTCTCTTCATTGATCTAAATGCACATAATAGGTATCACAGTAAAAGGGATAAAGATCACGAGTGGAAACTCTGCTGAATCAATTTGTCTGTCTGCTGCTGTGATTAACACTCAAGCCCATTCTGAGTAATCCTCCTCCTCGCTAATAAAAGACCTACATTCTTACTTTTTACATTTAGTTAAACCTCAGGGTTTTACTTCTAAAATGAGGGTAAAAGGTTAAAAAAAAAGAGAGAGAGAGCAGAGGAAAGTTTAGGTTCTAATAACCCTGTTTTCGCTTTCCCCTCCCTTATGACATTTTCCTCTCATTAATCATTTATATTGACCTTTTATTGCCAGAGGCAAAATACATCAATCAGAGCAACACTTAACTATACAACCCACCATCAGTCCCCGGGGTAGTGACCCGACCATAAACACTGAAGGCAACAAAAAGCTAGAACCTCATTAGTGGACTGAAGTTTTCACCTCTGCTGTTTCAGCGGTGAAATAATGCAACGTTACTGCAACACAAAAACAAACAGTAACTGAACATTAATCATAGTTGTTGTACTATCTTTAACAAAACTACGCGCCCGTTATTTACAGCCTTGGTTGTTGGCACCTCTGGCTGTGGCATTTAGTCTGGTAAATGAGCCAGTAAATCTGCAGTTGTGGGATTTTATCCAATTTCAACAGAAACCCCAGGAGCTGCTAATATCTGGCAGGCATCTCGCTTGCTCATTTGGCACAGTTACTGGCAGGTGAAATGATTTCCAAAAAGCATGTGCACAACAATCAAACTCCAGGCTTGAACCCAAACCTTCAATTAAACTTCACAAGATTTTTTTTGTATTTTTCCAAGATTTGTATGCTACCATTAAATGATTTTATTTTCAGCCAAGAGGAGCCTATGCACTTCCTCTAAAAACTACAATGTAGACCGATTGTACAAAATATAGTATAGCTGTATATTTAATGCTACAGTTTGTGCCTGATCAGACTGCATCTGCCCCAAGTAACAATCCCTCGTGCTTCTGGGTGATTGCTCAAGACCACAGAGCTTACATACATCACTCGTCATATTGGAAATCATGCCCCCAGTCGGGTGTTTACCTCATAATAATAAAACAATCAATAAAAAAAATCTATGGAACAGATTAACTGATCTTTTTCTTCCATGAGAGAATGGAGACGCTTACTGCATGCAATTAAGAGACTGGCTGTAAACGCGTGCTGATGTGAAGTGACTGCCATTGTCACAGCACAAATTAGCCTCTCAGCAATTATAACCCACATTTCTGTTACACAATGGAAAACCACAAAGAAATGGCTTGCATTCACTCTGATATCAGTGTGCTGATCTTCAGTCTTACAGCACATAAACCGAGAGGCAGCTCAACATTATGCTGCCATGGGGGGGAACTGAGATTGCCTCCCAGTGTCTGCTCCTTTATTTCACAGGAGTCATTTTAACCTGTAATAGTTGGTAAACTCAGGTGTTACTAATGACATCAATGAAGATTCTCTTCTAGGTATAGAGCCTTCATTAATTTGATTAGTAGCACCTGTGTTTACCTGTTAGTTTATGCCATTTTGGGCATAAAATAGGCCGGCCTGAATTCAGCTTATTTACTTTTGAAAGAAAGTAAGCAATAAAAAAGCATCAGTGTGTCAGTGTTGAATAATAAATGTGAAACAGCTTGATAATAGAGTCAGGACAAAGAAGAATTTTTGGGCTGACTTGGCGAAAAGTGAATTTTTTTGTGTGTTAAATGATCAACATGACAAGTGGCAAAACAACTTGGGTTTAATGAGGTCATTATACAAGGCAGGGGAGCTTCCAGCAGGAGAGATCCTCTCTTTACTGGCCTCCTGGCTGTGTCCCTCTCCCACTGTGAGGGGAGGCGGGGGTGTCACCTCGGCGTTTCATCCCACAGCCAATCATCATCTCTAATAAATGAACCTCCACAGGAAGTGACATGCTAGCGAACACTAATTATGCTCAGCAGGGGGAGGCTGGCTGCAATTAAGCCACATGCTAAAACCTTTGCCTACCAATGCCTGTGGAAGATCACCTGGCTCTTCAGTCCACAGAGAGTCGACTAGTATGTGTGTGTGTGTGTCTATATGTGTGTGCATGCAATAGGCTGGTGTTTTTGTGTTGGAGATAGATTGGTTCAGGGGGTCTGCCCCTGGTATTTAACGGTCTTTTAATTAGAATAAATCAAAGTGCTTTCATCTCAGTGAATGATGCAGAGATCTAAAGGGCAGGTAGACACCTTTCAGCATTTCCAGCCCTACTAAGAGGGGATGCCATTTACACTTATACAAACACTGGTGACAGGTGAGTGACAGGAAAGCAGAGGGAAATGTACAAAAAACAGTTCAACTCCAATTTAGCGCAGTAGATTGTCTCAGCATAGAACTGGTAAGGGAGACTGGGGTAAAAAAGAGCCTTTTTCTTTTAAAACTCGTGATATCCAAAATACGGGAAAATGAGCAAGCAGTACAATGAAAATGTACTGCTGTACAATGTAAACTGGACTGGTGGCTCAATTTGTCTCACAGCATTTGCCTCACTTTTGTCCAAACCTACCAGTTTAAAAAAAATAAAAAAATACATTCAATATATTTCATGATTGTCAGTGCACAGAAAGCGGGTAAACGTAGCCACTGGCTCATCTTATTCCACTCTGCCCCTACTAAGTTGTTTTCAGGAAGAGCAGGACGTGATAAATCAGTAATATGTTTAATAAGTGTAATATGTTTTAAAAAACATCCTTCTATGAGGAGAACACACCATGGCAGCATTGAGATCGGACTAAATGAGTTAATCGGCAGTTGGGTGGTCATCAGTTCCCCAAAGAAATGCTAATGATGATTCCTGCACTGTAACACTACAAGCCTTGGCTGTGAAGTGTTTCTATTTTGGTCATGTGTCAGTGTTGATTCCAGCATGTTGTGCTGCCATCTGGTGGCCAAAGTATGAATGTAAACGCTAAAATTAAGAGTTTATTTTTCTTCTGCAAATGCAGTCTGAACCACTTTAAGTGAACTGAACAGGGTGAATAAAGGTGCTTCCAGTTTACTGGCCCATTTCTGTGAAGATGGACAAAAATGCACAAGAAAATAATTTACAGTTCCTCAGAGTTGCTATTTATTCAGGTTGTTTATGATGCAGTCAATATTCAAATCTATTGTTTACGAGTATCTCTAGAGCTTTTTCTGTACATAGCACTTAGAATGAATGGGAAAAGTCAGATTATATATTCCTCACTGAGAAATGATTTTGTTTTATTAAAAAAAGCAATTTTTTAAATTCTAATTGAACATCTAACATAGCAAGCTTTTTACACCGTTTCCAGGTGTGTTACTATGGTCAGTTTGACTTTTAACACTTACAGTAGGTAAAAGTACCCTAACAGCTACATTAATATGTACACCTTATTAGTACTGGGTGGCATCTCCTTTTGCCTTCAGAATTTTTTGTAGCATAGATTCAACAAGGTGCTGGAAACATTCAAGACAAGAGATGGCACATTCATGATGTGAATCTCCTGTTCCATCCCTGTTCCTCCATTCTGATGCTCAGTTTGAACTTCAGCAGGTCACCTTGACCATTTCTAAATGTTTAAATGCTGCTGCCATGGGATTGGCTGACTACAAATGTGCAATACCAGCAGCTGAACAGGTGTGCCTAATAAAGTGGCTGGTGAATTTATGTGGGAAACAAAAACAAGAAAGTATCTGAGCACAGGAACTGCTGCTGGCAGCTGTACTGGTGAATGCTAGGATGAAGAAGCTGAAAAAACCCCCAACGTGTTAAAAATGTTCAATATCTTTTTTATTTACCCATGTGTTCATTTGAATTTCAGTTTCAGACACACTGTTACACAAGCCCTGTGTTTGCATAGGTCTGATAATGAGGTAAAACATGGGAGTTGACAAACTGCATTTCCCTTTTACAGATTACAATTCCCCAAGCAGTCACAATATGACACAATATTTAGAAGCACCTAACAGTAACGCCAAATTATTACTGCTCCAAAGCCTGCGGTTACACGACCACCTTTTAAACCCTTCATGACATGAGAACTCAAAAAGACCATTTAAAAAAAATTAAATTAATGAAATTAAAAACTAAAGAAATGGAAAAAAGTCCCTCACAGCTCCTGCTACATATCAGACATGCACTTTTCACCATAAGAATAAACTTAGAGCATGCATGCAGGTCTTTCACTGGTTACTATTAGTCCAGTTAAAACCCATTATTATTCACAGATAAGAACTTCATTACTGGCATCTTTTCTTAATATAAGACATCCTTTTATGGCTGATTCGCTTTAAGAGGCATCACGTTTGGTACAACGGTTTCTCTGTAAACATTCGTTTCTCTTTGATTTTGTGAATAAATACTCCTTCATTCATATTTCTACCAACATAAGTAAAAGAAACTAAAAGCGCTTCAATTCAGAGCTCTGGCTTCGAAGTTGATAAAGCGGACACACGTAATACACAAAGCACTCATCATTAAGCCTAAATCTTAGGCTTAAAACATACCTACTTTATAACTTGCTATAATTATATAATTTTCCACATATTGCACACCAGTGTACAGCGTCAAGTATTCCTCGCTTATCACCTTTTTTACGACCTGGCACCGCACCGAAAAGATATTCTGAGGCAGTCTGTCACTGGATGTAAGCAGTGGTCCCCAATGCCTCCCTGAGCTTGTAGATTAGGCTCTAGAGAGAAGAAGTGCAAAAAAATTGTAATAAAATATAGGACGTTATCAAGATGTGTTTATTCGTACAGAGAGACATTTGGGTACACAAGACCACTTACCTGTTTGGCATTTTCTGTCCAGCAGATGGAGCCAAACCGTGTTTTCCTCGCTGCAAGGCATTGGTGGTAACCTGAGGGCCTTTCACAGGGTCCTGCACGACAAGTGGGATGTTCCGCATTTAGTTCAGTGATGCAAAAGTACACACTTTACTTATAAATGCAGAAGAGAAGCATTCACCCCTGATTGTTTTTTGATAGGGCAAGGCGGTGGAGGTCTGTTTGGGGGGTTTGGTCTATTTTTGGGTACTGCTGAAGGCTCTGATGAGTTTTTGGGATCCAGGGAGCGTAAAGGTGGAGGTCTTGTAGGTAGTGCAGAAGCCTGGTTGGGTTTCTGTCCTGGAGGGACAGGGGGAGTGCGAGCCTGAGGAGAGATCACTCTCTGGGGCTGTGGTGTCTGCTTTCTCTGCTCTGCAGCACACATTGGTACGGGAGGAGGCTTTCCTGCAGGACATACGATACCATTCCTGGGTCGAGGTGGGCCAGATGGACTTGGACGCGGAGAAGGCTTCCCATGTGGAAAAGCACAAAGATGACAAGTATTTTCAACATTCTTTTATCGTATTACATGACAGACATTACTGAGGTGGTCAAAGAGTGGGTTTATTTACCGAGTCCTTTAGCAAGAATGTTGGGTTGGCATGACCGTTGGCACGACTGTCTGAATTAAGAGGCTTGACATCGGGTGGCTCGGAAGTGTGGATTTCATTCATTCTGGATGTTCGCACAACACAAAGCAAAAACGTTATCTGCAAAGTAAGTTTTTAGTGTTTAGCAACTTCAGAACTACATACTTGGGCACTGGTGGTGGAGCAGAAGGCTTCAGCGAGGGGAGCTTATGTCTGCCGAAGCGCCAAAAAGCAAAAGCAGCCAAACCCGCCAAGATAAGCAGGAAGGAAGTAAGGAGGGCTGTACCAATGCTTCCTGTTGGAATATAAAATAGACAAGAGTCAGAAAATAAATGAACACCAAAGAAATCTTTTTAACTTTAATTAACTGCACATGAATGATTGGTGCATGGGTCTCACTGCGGTTGATGACAGGCCCACTGTCCACACTACCCCCTGATCCTTTCTGGTCGCAGAGAGGAGGAGCCCAGCCTGGATCACAGTGGCAGTTACGGTTGTTGTTGCACAGCTGGTAAGAGAATAAGTCACATTTTGTATGACTGAAGGAGAATCAGGGACAGGAAGTCAATGTTTAGTAACAAAATGTAGTAAAAAGGGTCCGCCGAAAAAAACTGGCATAGTTTATGGCACATTTTACAGAGGGGACCATATTGCTGCATAATACAGCCGTGCTTTCCTATAAGTAAGATGCCTGAATGCCAGACCTTTACTTGTTTATGATATATTTTTTTTATATTGTTGTGTTGGTACTTTTAATTAAGCAAAGGATCTGGACCGTTCCTGCACCGCTGCTTAGCACTGCCAGCTTTCAGTAATTGTAGGATAGCTGCCAAATCTTTCTCAGAAGTCCAGAAAATCCATCAAACCAGCATCTCTTCTGTGACACACTGAAACTTACTCCGTGTCCGTGGCACTTGGCATTGCAGTCACCCGCTCTGAGAAAAGATGCATTGCGGCATAATCCGTTAAAGCAAATCTGTTCAAACAAAAGAAGCGTGAGGAAGAACATTAGAGAAGCGCTTCAAGACAAGTTGCTTATCCACTTTCAGGTGAAAACCGAAATCGCCGATGATCCATTTTCTCTGTCTGATCGACAGTTTTGTCTACCTCATTTGTGACTTAAGATCAGGTGAAAAAAAAGTAGTAGTAGTACATGCTCTTTACTACTACTGCAAACTCTGTTTAGTACATTTTCACGACTCTCACCGAGTCTTCGCCGCACTTGGTGCCCGTCATGACCAGGCCTGGATCCAAAGTGTCACCCTGTGGCTCCTTTTCCTCCTTGTCAAGCTTGTACACATGTGTCCCCTTGCACATGATTCTTCTGTTGCCCTCAGTAACCGTGGTTTCTATGACAACCGCATTTTGCTCAATAGGCTTGGAGGCTGAAGCCGAGCACTGGATTTTACCACATTTAGCATCCCTGTCATGTAAACAGAAAAAACCCCCCAAAACAACAAAGATACACTTCAGGTGAGGGAGAAGTAAATGAAAGTGTGATTAGTTTGTTGCTGGACGTTTTGGTTTTCACCTGTCACTACATCTCCTGTATCTCCCAGACTCATCTTTGCCACAGTTCCCATACATATTGCCAGCTTCATTTACCCTCTTAAAGCACAGGTCAGGGGCCGGACGACCATCTGCGGTTTAACAAAAAACAACAACAAAAAAATGCACAGAAACATATTTAAACGTGTGAGCTCACACAAACACAATAACACACATGCAGACATGCAGTCAGGTTGTGTTGTTTAACCGTCTGATGAAGACCAGATGGCATCCTTTACTGTTCAATGTGGCTCCTGTGGTACTACAAAGGCTCTGTCACCACATGAACATGGACACTGTCCAATAACAATCCCTAGTCCTGTGACCCATCAAGGACTCATCTTTAAATACACTGAGCCTGACTGGATATTTATCTCTTTAACATTCATTTCTTTATTTAAAAGAAAAGTCCAGAAATTTGGTATGACTCAAACCCCTCAAAGCCCTATAGATGAAAAGAAAAGACATATTATTTATGCAGTCACTTCCTTAAAAAAGTAGTGAGCTATTGTTCCTGTGGTTTTGGTATCTTAAAATAATACCAAGACCATTTTAAAGTTCAAAGCACGAGGGCATGCACCTTCAAACCATGTACAGTTTGTTAAATTTGACGGTCTTCGTTTTACTTTTGTTCATTAAAAATACTGATCTAAAGTTAGCCCATAAGACATATATATATATAAACTTTAATAATCCTTTAATAATAAAAACGATTTTTAGAATCAAAACCAGCTTTAGCAGAAATAAGTTGAAGTAGTTATTTTCAGTATGAGTTCACCATTTTCAACATTTTGTGGAGGAGTTTTGGATGACTCTTTGCTACAATGTTGCTTCAGTTCACTGAGGTTTGTCTGAATTTGTTTATGTAAAATTCTCCTAAGTTCCCACCACATTTCCTTCGGACTGAGATCTGGACTTTGCCTGGACTATTACAACACCTTGATTATTTTGTGGGATTATGTTAAAACAGACCTGAATGCTTCAGACCAGCAAACTGCCAAAACCTCTGCTTTTATTGAGGTGCTCAGACTTGCTGATGATCAATTAATCAAGTGCATTTAATTAGCAGAAGCTAGCTGCTGTTTATCCTCTGAATTTCTATAGATGGAGAGTCCACTTTACCCACCGTTTCCCCAAAGTGAGCGACACTGCTGCTCCAGGGTCAGACACATGCCGGTGTAACAGTAGGCCTTCCCGCCTGCACATGATGTGCCATCCACTAAATAAAAATCTGCAGGACAAGACTCTGTTTTGCCGTCACAGAACTCAGGAAGGTCACATGACCCCGAGGGAGCACGGCACAGCACACCCGGGCTCTTCAGCTTCACAGTGAAAGATACAAATTTTTTAAAAAAGACTGAAATAATGACATAAATAAAGTTAGAAAAGTACAACATTTATTCTGTACTAGTGAGAATAAGGGCTGGGGACTTCCCATTTAAATAGTATGCACACTAATATATGTACCTTGCAGTTCTGACAGCAGACTCCGTGGGCACACTCGGCTCCAGCTTTCAGGGTACAGTTGTTGGCATTACAGCATGGACTTGTGCACTCCTGGGCAAAAAGTGCTGTAGAGTCATGAAGCCTGGCAAAGCATCAAGAGAAAAACCCGCAGTGCATACACACAGACACCCACTGACCTCTTCTTCTCCACAGTCGCATTCTTCTCCGTCTTCCAGGTAACCATTACCACAGCGATGCCCTCCATACATTGTCCTGGTGTTGGGCAGGTTAAAGAGACACTTTCCTCCTCCAGAGCTCAGGTAGCTCTTCAGCTCCTTCATGTTGCAATCATTAAACACTCGAGGAAATGGATGCCTGAGCACGAGATATGGAAGAAATTAGGTTCGATTTTCCCTTTCATATTCTATCATTTATCCCCTTTCTCCTGCTTTAATAAATGCAATTTCTTTTATTGTGGCAAGTTGAATTTCATACCCAGTAGCAGCAGCCATGATACAGCCTCCGTCTTCTGCTTTCGCCTGGCAGCAACCTGGAATGTCGTGGCTCATACCAAAGTTGTGCCCCATCTCGTGCGCCATCGTGGCAGCAACTCCAACTGATAAATCTGAGTGGTCCTGTTCGACAGAGCACGAGGATTTTAAGATCAGCAGAAATAAACGCGTGATTCTTTCACTTGATGCATGCTGATGTAGCGTAGCATCAGCAAATTTAAATCTAAACACACTCATCCCTCACCATGTTTACTCCGCCGGATTGGTATTCAGAGCACATGGCTTTGAGAGGTGCCAGCCCGATGGTCGTTCCCCGGAATGACTTCCCCCTAGAGACAAAAGAGAGCACTTGGAATTAGTTCCAAGCCGAGAGCATCCCGCTGGACTACAAGCGGTGTTTATTACTATCTTGCACAATGATTATGGAACGTACTAGAGTGACACAAGTCCACAAGTGTGACAAAAGAGTGAATGAGAAACACTGACGTGACCAACTGAGCATTGTCGTTGGGGAGACTCTGTAGCTGTTTCTGTCTCCAAGACAGGAACGCTGCCAGGGTGCTGTGCGGGTTATCGGAGACGCTGATCATGTCCTGGCTGGTCCACACCTCTAGACCGATTAGTGCCACACGGATATTTAAAGCTTTGTAGTACTGTCGGTGTGGGCAGAATGAGGAAGGGTGAGATACAGGGAAATATCAGGAAAGAAAAAACAGAAAGGTTAAACTCCAGTATCTGGAGGTTTTCTGTTTTTTTTTTCTGGTTTCAAATCAGATGTTACCTTGTCAACTAGGTTGGCTGCTTCCACTAATTTCTGTTTCGTCTTGTCAAGATCAGAGTTGTGCTTCTCAAACTGCAACGAACATAAACCACAATGAACACAGAAATAGAAACTCAACTCAACATCTACACATCTGTTAAAATATCTTTCCCATAAAGGGTACATCTCACACTTGAAATAAAACAGGAAGTGAACCATTTTTTTTTGCAAGCATTCTCCAGAATTGGGTTTACTAGCAACTGCATGAAGTGGGAAGCTATACATAATGCATACTTTATAGGTCATAATTCCACATATGAAAAGCCGCATTCCCCGCTACCACATCTTAATGGTTCACTGCAAAAACCCCAGTGTGGTTGCAAAGTCACCCAATATGAGCACATTCCCCACTGTGCTCTCACCTCAGTCTTGTCTGCAACTATGAGCAGCTCTACATACTTCATATTCTGACTCAGTTCCCTTTTTTCCTGAAGAGAAAGACAACATAATCATGTTTTAGTAAATCTCAAAGAATCTCATCGACGAGGTTACTTCTACTGAGCTCACCCTCAAACTCCGTGGTGACATCATTCCCTTGATAAAGTCATTAAGCCCCTCCTCATGCACCACTTTGCCATGGTGATACTGGCAGTGACCCCCGGGGAGGCGAACACTCTCGGCTCGAAACACAGCATGCCGATCAGCATCGGTAGAAACGGGAAGAGGCTCTATCAGGTAACTGATGCTCGTGTTCAGGGAAATTAGTCCCCTAGGAGGGAAAAAAAGAGTCATCTTTAGGAAATCAGCAATGTCTTAATATTTGTGTGACAGAAGGTCAGGCTTCTCTGTTTCTCTGTTGTTGTGTAAATAAATATCAGTTGACATAAACAATCCTCTTCAAAAAGCCACTAATCATAACAGGCACCTATACTCAAACACACACGAGTGCACGCAGAGCAGCGGGGCGTGCAGCTGCAGAAAACATCTGGAGAAGTCAGACGCCCACACGTCAACATCCCTTTATGCTGTATTTGCATTCCCTTGCAGAATCTGCATTAGCAGGAAGATGGTTATTCGCTCATCCTCCAGATGC
>VUQG01001685.1:0-20104 GCA_015106755.1 Etia nguti | reverse complement strand
GATAGATTACTAAGAGATTAGTAAAAAAAGCTCTACACTATGTAACAGTTGCTTCTTTTACAAAAAAATTCTCACACCCCAGCACATCCACTCCTCTGGCCACTAAAATCATCAGAACGTAAACAGAAGGCAATTGTGCAGAAACAAAACATACCAGAGTAAAACACACACAAACAGACTTACCTCTAAGTCGTTAAAGAATAAGTGCGTGTCGGCCAAGTTGAAGATCATTTCTTCCATCCTAAGGCCTAACGATACAGATGTTGGCGGGTCCTAAAGAAAACAGACAAAACTAATTAAATCAAACCACATTATTCTGAATCGTAAGTGTGTGTGTGTGTGTGTGTGTATACTGTATGTTTGAAGAAGCAGATGAAGCAATGCAGAACAGTAAATAATGAAGTTCCCTGCAAGTCTGTCAATTAACACAGAAATCCCTTTAAATTCTACAGCAAGGTATTCCCATAAAAGAAGACATTAGGCGCACTTGAAAGTTTCAGCCTCTGTTTACGACCCTCTGAAAGGGACCAGAATAGTCATCAGAAATGCCACAGACAGACAGAATGAACGGAGTAAAACCATGCCTCTTCTTGGGAGGGGCAGTTAAATGGAAGAGCCAGGGTCACAGCCTCATCGTAAATAGCCCATTCTCCACATAGTTGTCCTGATGCATCATCTGATTGCTCTCTACATGATAAAATGCGATTCCCTGTAAAGTTTCTTCAGCTAACTGACAGTCACTCTGTGTGTTCAAAATTAAAACTGCAAAATAATTCAACCATTATATCAATCCCCATATCAGGCGCAACTACAAATTCCTCCTTAAATTGTGATCTCTGTCAGCAATGTGACACGTGCTGCAATGGTGATATGGCTGCACTGTCTGTAAGATAATACCAAGGTAGGAGTGAACAACACTGTAAATAGTTAATGAGCCTTTGACAATGTGTGCAGTTTTCCTTTTAAAAAGATAATGTATAGGCAAAATGTCTTCAGTGCATTCTCACATGAACATCTACAAAATTATAACCCTAATGATTGTAATTGTGATGAGACTTTTTATGATTCTAAAATTGTCCATTGTTTATTGTTGTTTTACTTTTGGGTTTTCATATATATTAATATTAATATTAATTAACTAACTTGAGAGATATGTTCACATTCTTTTTTTTGTTTGTTTGTTTTCATACATATTGAATGCCTTTTACATTTTAAGTCTCAAATCCGCAAAATGTCCTCGGCAAGCAAAGGACGAAATCAAGACAAAAGCTTCCTGTGGAGGAGGAGGTTTTCCTGCAGCTGGGTGAGACCTGTATTAGAGACAAGCCAGGCAGGACCAGAAGCAGGGATTACAGAGTTAAACCACCTAAAGACACACCTGAGCTTTCCACTGATTAGCTGTCACACCCCACAATGCTTATGTTTTCTCTAAAATGACAGAGTACAAACCACACAAGTAGAGCTCAATCCCCACTTCTAGAGGCTTTCTCCTTCCTCTTAACCTCCCAGTTTGAATCAATCTTTCAGTAAGAATTCATCAAAAATAATTAGCCTCCCACATGAACAGGCTACCAGCTCCCTCTTCCCAACCTCTGGCGCTGCTGGGTGATTCACTGTTATGGACTGGTTTGGTGGGAAAAGGCTGCCTTTTCTGCACAAGTGAATCCTTTCCAATTAAATCTAAACAATCAGTCAGTGAGGGAGTTAAGAATACAAGCAGGCCAGAAGGCCAAAGTGCTGCTGCTGTCACTGCTCCAGCACCACCTGTCCTGAGATGTCAGTGCCTCTAGGGGGACGCCAAGCCTCCCCCTCTACCCTCAAGCCCCTTACCAATAACAACCCCCATCCCCACCCACTATAAGCTCTAGCTCTGGCCAGCCCAGTACCAGCACAGCTGGCCTTAGCCATCAGCTTTATGGGGGTGAGCTGCCTTGATGCCAATTAAAAGAGCTGATAAGAACAGCAGTGTGTTTATGTGTATGAGGGAGAGAGAGAGAGAGAGAGAGAAAAGTCAGAGAGAGCGCGGGTGGGAGGTCACAGTGAGTGAGCGAAAGTGTGGATGTGCACTCACTCAGATACACAACTATTTATAGCAAGTTTACAGCAGCTAGGAGGGAAAACTGTTTTGTATCTTTTTTGTTTATGCCTGGCATCAATGAAAGACAGAAAGGAGGAGAAGGGGGTGGGATGGTTGTGTTGGTTGTTAGTCTTAGCTTTCTTTTCTAAGGGAGTTTATAGATCTGTATTTCAGATAGGGGTATGACAGAGGGCAAAAAATGGGTTACAAAGTGAGTAAAATGGGCAGAGAGGAAGAAAAACAGAGAACAAATGAAAAAATCCAGAGTGAGTGGCTCTAGTTAGCTGTCGCATCCTATATGAGCTCTGATGGAAGCTCTGATGGGCCATTATGGCGTTTCAGAGGAGCACACTGGAGACCCTATTTGCGATTATGTGTGTGCATGGTGCAAGAGCCACAGCTCACTAAGCTTTAGCTCTCTCTTTACGCAGCAGGCAGGGCTGGGAATAAAGTAAATAAACAGTAAAGGGTCGTGGGGCAGCCCTCTTTCACCCCCAAAACAAAACACTACCCCCATCAAACACCCACTCATACCAGAACAAAGGCACAGAGCATGGGGTGCAGACGCTAAGCTCTCTGACATAGGAGAAGTAATATGTCATTTTCAACTTGCCAAAACATCTGGTGATTTAAAAAAAAAAACCCCACTGCTCTAAGACAAAATTAAAATCAAATGCATATTAGTTTATGAATTTCATATTGAAGTCAGGCTTTATATCTGGAAAGGGGAAAAACAGACAAGATGATGTACTTTAAAGGAACCTATGACCTCAACATTACCATGAGAAAAGCATTCTGGCTTATTTCCCAAATTGTTTGTTTTGAAGGTTTAAATTTAGAGAAGCAATTTACATGAAACAACAAATAGAAAAGCCTGGAAAAGTAAACTCTTCATTTCATGAGCGCACAAAGTGACATGGGATAGAAATGACCTTTCGCTATAATAATAAAAATATATGTTTGTTAATACATACATATTTGTTGAGTCTTAATTAAGCCAGGTTTGGAAGAATTTCTAAGCTATAGTTTGAGTTCTGGCTGAGCTGTATTTAGTGGACTCACTCTCCTGCCAGGGTCTCCAGGGAGATCCCTGCCTGAAAAGGATGGATTGAGAAGCACTTAATTAAACTAACAATGTGGCATTTCTGAAGGAGAAAGGAACACTCAAGATGTGTCAATAGACATCCAGAGTGCAACTGTTGTGAGCCCCTACAGCCGGGCCTGGACGAGCCATGCAGAGCCCCAACAGCTGCAAAGAGCAGTCAGGTTTTTGTCAGATCTCATTGGACTCATTTAAAAAAAGAAGAAGCAGCAATTATCTATACATTGAGTTCTGCTCTATCGTCTCACTGTGGGGTTAGAGCAAAGTGAAATCTATCCTCCCCCCCCTCCTTTCAATATTTATGCATTTTTCTGATAAAGTGAATGGCTACTGCCAGAGTCTGATGTCACTCACCCGTCCGTATCTGTTGGCATAAGAACCCGTAAGCAAGGAATGGAAAATGATGATTGTTTCATCTAGGTCCCAGATGAAAACTCGCTGGAGAGATGGGGGGCAGAGGTGGGGGAGAAAGAAACAAAGAAAAACAGAGAAAAAAAGAGGCAAAATCAATGGTGCACTCTGTAGGGCTGCAAGGTGATCCTCCTAGTCAATAGGCCAGGACCGTATTCGTGTGCCACAGGGACCAGGATCCATTTGCTTGGGTTGGTCACCGCAACACTTCTCTCATCACCCCACTACACACTTTCCACCCCATGCCCTTTACATTAGAGTAATCAATAGTGACAAACTAATTAACTAGATATGTTAACATGCCATGATGTCAGTGCTTCAATGGCTGCTATTATCCTCAGTCAAATGAATAACATATTAATGAAGAGTCCTCGAAATTACAGCAAGTTTATTTTGACACATGGTCACTATCAAAGTGGGCAATAACACCACTGTAAGCAACAGCTAGTGAGCAGCCTTCAGTGAGTGGTATATATGTAGTACGTATCTCATCAGTGATGACTCACTTAATCACATGCCTTATTGTTTATTTACAAGATATACAAAGCTCTTTACAGATGATATGCATTTAGTGATGACTCATATATTCCACAATGCATTAATAACGCATTTATAGTTAAGGAATCACATCTTTAAGTATTAATGCCCATCAAGTGTTAAAGTTGGTGTGGCAGCCATATAGTAAGTGGATTAGTGTCCATGTGTCTCAGACAGGGCGAGGCTGTCTGTCGCCAAGGTAGCGGGTTCACCCTACCTCAAGGTCAGAGTCGGGCGGCGGTGATGGGTTGTTGTTCCTTCTTCCACGGCCACGTGACTTTCCATCCGAGGCTCGGCGCAATCGATCTGAATCTGAATCTTTAATGGGGGTTGATGGACTGTGGATGGTACTGTACTCTCCTGAAAGGAAGGAAAGAAGGAGGAAGGGGAGTATTAAAAGAGCGCACCGAAGACGAGCTTCTATTTGCTTTTAGAAAAGATGTTTAAAGGGACCATTTGTCTTGATGGAGGACAGACAGCATCCTGCAGGAGACATAACTTATAAGACTGCAGGTAACAAGCATGCCATAAATCAGATGCAGAACAAATAATAAAAGCTACTGTGCGCCATACTGATTTAATAAACAAGAAGCAATGGAGTGCATGTCAACTGGAAATAGCTACAATGTCATTTATCTAAATTGAATGATGGAAGTATGAAATTATATTTAGTTAAAGCCAGCTGTCTTCAGTGTGAATAATGACAATTTCAAATGCAGCCATAAAATGATGAGTGGCTTATAATATACAATCTCAGTTGCAAGATGATGTATTAATGTCACATGAAATTATGGAAAATCTTACATCTGATTTCTGTTTTATCTCACCACTAGATGTAGTGGCTCAAACTGTCCTGTTCTTATGTGGCGGAAGTGAACATTTTTGGCCTGTAGTTTATTCCCTGCTATGGAGAGCAAATTCCGAGAGACACACACCTCTTACCAGAATCAAACTCGTGATATTCAGGTTACACAAGGCAAGTCTAGCTGAGGTTTAATTCCTACCTGCAGGGTTGTCTGTGAGGGCTTGGCTGGTGATGCCAGCGGGTGGTTCCTGGAGGGTGTAGGTAGTGGTGGTTGAGGGCGTGCTGGGGCTGGTGTTGTTACTTGTCATGTAGGGTGAAGTGTAGGGTGAGTTGTTATAATACTGAGCATACTGGCCCTGGCCGAAGGCTGGATAACTTGGGTAGTCCTGTGGAGTAAGTAGGGTAAATTGAAAAAGTTGATCACATTTAATTAGTTGATTAAAATGATGGCATTTCATTTAGTCAGACACATGTAAGGGAATACATTGCAGCCAAAACAGCTTGAATACACCTTTATATTAATTCTACACGTGTCAAAACTCTACTGGCGGAAAAGATCAACATTCATTTAAAAGAAGTTTCTTTCTGGGAAAGAACACTAATTATTTTCATTTCAGGATACAGATGATCACTTAGAACAACTTTTTATTAACCCCTATTGTACTTTTCCCTCTAAGAGTACTGTAGGGGTTAAGTGTTCAGCTTTTTCCTTTCTGTAGGTCACTTGTGTGTCAGTGTCCCTCATGGTTTCATTCAGACATCTTCCAGATAGTGATGAAAAGAGATGTTACACACATGATGTCAAACACTCAAAACTGGACAGCACAGGGGTTTCTGTTCATGATTTGTGGAGATGGTGCTGTGGTAATGGAGATGACAGAGTTAAAAGAGACATCAGGTTCAAAATTTCTTTGAAGAATTTGTTCTAAGTTCACTGCATCTCATTCAACATTATCATCTCCATGGCCAGCTTGTGCCTTTTAGGGAATCCTTTTCTTAAATTCCCTCCAATTATGGACGTGGACAGCCTCTGTTTTTTCTTCTTGAAATGTATTATTATTATTTTTGCTAAAGTTTCTGTCCAAAAGCCTGCCCAGTTCCAAGCGTGCAAAAGGCTGGACTTATTTTTTAGCTGCTTTCCAGACAATGGGTCACGATCCTATGTTTCCTTGTCTGCAAATGCAAATGGAGATATTTTAGTCTTACTAGGACCAACATCGTAAGACTGCCATTGTGACTTTTACATAAGTATTACCAGGGTGCTCACTCAGACATAAAGTCAACATGTTCAGAGAAGAAGTGCATGTCTGAGCAGGGATACAGAAAAAAAAAAAAGAGTCAAATGGAATGATAAGTTCAATGGGATGTTAGAGGGAAGATTTAGATCAAAACACAGAGGCAGACAGAAAGACAAAAGGTAGCAGAATTGAAGAAAATAACTAGGTGGTTTGGCAGGGTAATCTGAGAAATGCCCTGCACCAGTGTTGCTACTTTACAGTGCAGATTCCAAAAAATAAATGCAAACACATGTTCTGTTCTGTCCTACATCTGGACAACGATCTGTCTTGTTTTTTCCCCTCCTCCTTTCCTCTGTGGCATAATATACATGTGTTGGAGGAGGTACGGTAGATAAGCCTGTGTACAAAGCTTTTGACATTGTGAATGATTTATGTCTGAATGTGTCATGGGTGAAATGTAGCATATTGAGTACGCATGTTTCATGAAGATTTCCGAGATCTGAGCCTGCAGTTCAAACCTCAAGTATAAAATGATAGCTGCAAATTGTTACCAGATTAGAGGAATAAGGAGATAAGGGAGAAATCCGCAGCTACCTGTTGTGTGCTGTTGAAGCCAGTTGAGTTTGTCAGGGAGTTATTTCCTGTGTACAATCCTGACGTTGTTGTGAAAGTCCCACCTATGGGGAGAAAAACATTGGAACTTTAAGTTATGTTACATGAAAAGACAAAATTAAATCTGTAGTAGTGTAAAACTCGATGCAGTGACAGAAATAAAATGGTGCATTGTCAGGAGGGGAAAAAAGATTCATCTTGAAACAACTATTTGGGTAGGTGAACAGAGGGAGGCCTCAGGCAGAGCTCCAAACAGTGGCCTTATCTTTCTGCTCTTCCTCCCTTATCTGTGATTGGATCAGGCCTGATGAATGACAGTGCAGAGGTGGGGGGGGCAAAACCTGCTGCCAAGCCCGCACAATGTGAAGAGCACAAGAGACTGTTGTGTGCGAGTTACCGAAGGGTGGCGTTGAGTAAAGGGGGTGGAAACGGTGGATGCACTCTGGACGGGACATTGAGTGGGGGGTGGGGTGGGGGAGGGGGGCGGTGGGGGTATAGTGACAGAGACGTATATGAAAAGAGGGTTGAAGTTGGGGTGAGCAACTCTGGCACGGTGTGCTACTGAAATCCAGCCCTGATGAATATGTATGCTCCTCCTTTCCACTTGTTCAAAGTATGGTCCTTCTGGGTAATTAAATCATTCAAAAGGGTCGATAGTATCTAATGCCCTAATATCATACATGCTATGATTTGTAGCATAGGACAGCAGCAGCTGCCCTCTGGGACACAACATCTCTCCTCCGTGGCCATCCACCTGTACTGTCATGTCAACTCAGACAACAGCAGGAGGGACAGCTTAAAGGGGTCATACACTGGTAGAGAAACCAGATCCTAATTCTTGAGATAACAGTTATTGTGAAGATTCAAAGAAATGAATAATTTACATAAAAATTTGTCTTAATTTGTATACTTCGATCCACGAATTAATATATAAATGTTACTTCAAACTGTTAAAAAAAAAAAGAAAAGAAAGAGAATTTGCCAGATTTTATTGCCCGAGGCTTAACAGTATTAAACTGAACTCAAATATTTATATAATCGCAAACAATGACCGCAAACTGGTCAACTAAATAAAACTGGTTTATCCATTACAAAGATGTAGTGAAGGGGATTCCCATTTGAGCAAATGAGCAATAATCGTGTTTATAAAGAAGTTTAATTGCAAAATACTCATTGGAAAAGCTGTGAGTAGAGGCCACGATGTGTTGATGTGACTTTTATGTGCAGATTTCTCATCAACTCAAGTGTAATTCATTGTGATCCAAAATAATGACTGCAATTAAGAAATGATTACTTGTGGAGTTTAGTATAAGCAAATTATTCAGCCAATAGTGTAATGCACACAATAAAATAAACAAAACTGAAAATCAAGGGTTTTGGTCAGTTCTGGTCATTCTCTCTACTCAGTGACAGATGACTGAATTTTAATTATTTCATTCCAAATAAATTGTTAAAAAACATTCAGCCCAAATAACACTGGGCTGTGTTACTCATTTCTGTCCACACAAAAGCAGCTTGTTTGTCCACATAGCCGTAGGGGACATAAAAAGGGTGCCGCCATCGTATTCTTTAAACAGTTTCTTTACTTATAACTGTAGTCATTATACCACGGCCAAGAAAGTATCCCACAGCTTCAGTGAAAACGAGGCAGGAGATAGATTTACTGTTCCTAAATGAGGACGTAATTACACCTTTGTTGTCAGACACAAACAGAGGGAGTTCCTTTCATCCTATGGTCATTGGCCCCATCAGGAGGGCCCTCCCACACCGTGACAAACATGAAGCAGCTTTCAGAAAGGGGGGAATGATTAGGGAAGTTTTTCTGTGTGGGTGGAGGGGAGTGTATATGTGTGTGTTTTGTGCGTGTCTTTTTTTGGGGGTGGGGGGGGGTGATAAGGCAGTGCATCGAAAGCAGCATGAAGACAATGAGTTTTGACTTGTCAGTTAGCTACACTTGCAGCACAGTGGCTAAAAGATAAAAAGAAATACCTCTAAATTGCCATCTAATTATAATAATCTAATAATTATTTGTGCAGCCTGTGCAGTTTCTAACTCCAGCATGTTTTACATCCTGGTAATTATCAGCGCTGCTCTCTTTCTTTTCTTGTTTAATATTTTAAGGGGAAGGGGATACGTAAAACTTTCCTGTGTTTGCTGAAGAAAGTTCAACATACTGTGAAGGTCCAGTTGAACAATAAGACAAAAACAAGGAGCAAAGGCTGCAAAGGACAACAAATTAGCCTAATGCACAGTTCAAACAGTCATAAAAGCTCTCGCTGGCAGGTTTGAGGGTCGCTCTGTGGAGAACAAGGAGCCACATAAAAGCTGAGGGGACCCCCGCTAGCCCGGTGAGAATGAGCCCATGCTGTTTGGAGTGGTGGTGCTGGTTATAGCAGGGGGAGAAAGAAAGGGCCTTGTGGTTCCCCGGGGGGCATGTTTTCTCTCCCTCCCCCTGTCCTGCTCCAGTTAGTTCACTCACTCAGGACCAGACATCATCCCTCCTCCTCTCCTCCTTCCCTCCTGCCTTCTGGCTCCACAATTGGAAGTCCATTTGCTTTGCTTGATCAGTCCCCTTGCCGTGGGCTATGTCTATCATCAGTGCACAATATTTGTAGCAGAAGTTTGTATGCCCCACTTGGGAATAGCCTATCAAGTCCAGATGGGGCTCTCCTTTTAAAAAGGCAACCAAGGCTTCAGCTTCTTCAGCTCGCACTACCATTGGGACAGAATGCTGGAACCCAATTATTCACCTAATTAGCATCTGCTCAGCGCCACCTTAAAAACAATGTCTCTGTCTGTTTACGCTCCTCTAATATTTTCGCAGTTTTCGGTATTCCATGAAATGCCCTAAAAAAAAGTGCCTGAAATGTCCACTTTATGATTTGGTGCCTCGACTTTAGCAACCACACAAAGCTCCATCGCATCAGAGATGAAAGCAAAGAGCAAAAAACATTATTCTAATCGTCCTCTGCCTTGACAGCTGGCCACAGGCTGGTGGCAGCGACACTGAAAGAAGGGGGAGTATCAGATGTGGAAAAGGAGTCTTTGGTTGGGACACCCAGGCCTGAGGCACATTGCCCAGGCAGATCAATAGGCCGGAGAGAGTAATGATGATGGTGTGGCGGAGGGCCAGAGCCACAGTTAGAGAACCCAGGGCCAGAATAGTGGTCAATCTGTCATCTTACATGGCTGTCAATTACTAACGCACTTAACGCTAACATGGGGGAAAAGATAGGCAGAGATAGCTAAAGAGAGAGAGGGAGAGGCTGAGATAGACGGAGGTTAAAAGAAAGAGTAAGAGCATAATACTTAGAAGATGAATGGGAACATAATACTGTCATCATGAGTTAAACCACTAAGGGCAGGATAGCAGCTTGTGCACTCTGCTGCACATGCTCTGACTTTTGTTCCCGTCTTTCTCTCTCTGCCTCTCCTTTTTTCAGGTGTGAAGTGTGCTACAAAATCTCTGAATGTGGCCAACTGTATTTGGTTAAGAGGCGTGGAAGAGAGGCTTCCCCTGCCACATCTGCTGCTGAGCTGGTGTTATTTATTGTGAGATGCTCTGGGGGCTTTTCAGCAACATGTGGAGATATTTCAACTGTCACACTTTAGATATTACAGGAGAGAATACAAAGACTGCACTAGCAGCTAGCTTGCCCAGTGCAGAGGCTTTCTGAACCAGAGAGAAGCAGAAAGAGTGTAACAGATACACTCCACTGGGCATTAGGCCTGATCTACATTTAAACTGTATGACTGGAGAGAAAGAGCAAAAAAGGGGGAGTGTAGGGTGCACAACTCATCTTAATCGGTTTCAAGGGCATAAATCTCTGTGTTCTCAGTTCTTAAACAAATGAAAATATGATCACAGGGAGAGAAAAAACAAAGGCTGGGGAGCAACATGGCTGGTGCCTCCTAAGTGCTTGCCATTTTTCCATCTGTGTTGATTCTTTTAAGAGAGGAGAGGAAAGGAAGGCAGCCGTTGTGGCTGCACATAACACCGCCGGGTTGCAACCACTATCAAGGGTGAGGGCGAGGGCTGCGCTGTGAATAAGTCTTCCTCTGCATGTAGATAAATCATGATCAGAGAGCTATTTTTCTAATGTCAAAAAAAAAAGAGTACAATTAACCTTATTTGGAAGGGCTGAATATAAAGACAGGATTTTGTGCATTACATCCAAAAAGAGACCCACTAAAGAAACAGCATACAAATAGTTTGCCATCTATTTCATATGCTGCCAGGTTTAAGTAAAATGTATTGCATCTCGTGGTTTGTTTTCTAACGCACAAATTCAGACTTCTGAAAAATCGAGAGAGAAAAAGCAAAGAATTCACAATGATGTCCTCACCCTGCATCTGGTAGCTGTAGGGGGCCTGTCCTGTCTGTGGTGTTGTGAAGCCAGAGCTGTAGCTTAGGAAGCCTGTCTGTCCCGGGGATTGGGACTGACTCAGACCCCCCTCCGTCTTTATGCCTGCCCACAATGGACCTAAATCAGTTAGTGACACCAGATCGGTTTGATGCACAGACAACAGTCAACACAGTTTTAAATTACACTGGACAGCAAAGGGACACCAGCTCTGTCTGTTAGCATAACAGACTAATCACAGAGGATGACTGGTGATTATCTGTTACTGATTTTCATCATTTGTTGTTTGGAAATTTTATCTTGCGCTGAGTTCCATCACTCTGCACAACAGCACACTTCTCTGCTCGAAAACCAAAACGCATGTTTGGATTACGCTTGTTTTATTTTACGATATTATTAATAACTGTTATTATCATTTAGCATAGGTCACATGAAAAGATGCACAAGTAACAAAACATTCTGACCGTGCTTGTGAGCTACCCTGACCACTGTTTTGGCTGAGTTAGTCACAATGTAGTCTCTATGCGACGGTAGATTGCAGGACTTCATTCAAATAAACAGTGTAAATTCCTCCACATATTGGAGAGTCTTCTGGGGTCAAAACACTCCAAAGACTTAGGACAAATAAAGTCTACAGTAAGCAATGTACTCTATGCTTCTCTTGCAATGCCAGAGGAAACCAGTTCTTGTTTTCAGATTTATATCAGTAATCTTTCTGATCTATCTGAACAGCTTCATAAGCAAATTCTCTTCTATTGCACTGCAAGAGAACATGCAGGCACTAAACAACAACTCAGCATCTCTGTTGGTTTTGGTGTACAGGAGGAATTCTGGGAACATGAGCAAGGTACTTTTCCTAAACTTCATGAAGGAAAAAAAAATTAGTTGTCCATTTCCAAGTCTTTGGGTTAACACAATTTCAAGAACTCTGACATTATTAGCAGACTCTTTCTAGCAAGAGGAGGCAATCATTTGTGTTAATCTTACCATAAGCTGGTATGCCATAGGGCTGGCCAGGCTGGGGGTAGCTAGCATAAGCTGCGGCCTGCTGCATTCCTGTGGTGTACTGCGCCTGTCCATACGCAGCCATATTTTGGGATGAAGGGGTAGGAAGAATATGCGGATATGTTCTGCTATTTGAGAAAAGAAACAAGAAACTAGAGTGAGAAAAGGAAGGCAGGAAAAGTGAGGACCGTGTTTTACCCCCAAAACCATAACACAAACTTTGCTAACTGACAAATTCCTTGTGATTGAGCTACTTCGTTCTAAACACCCAGCCAAGCTGTAAGATAGACAGCATAGCAAAGCTCATATACATAGTGAAAGAACAATAAATGGCAAAGGAAATTTTTGCAAGATAATAATTACAACAGATTTCAGAGTGCGCTGGCTACAGACACCCATGCAAACAAAGCCAGTCAGAAAACCCCCATCTAGCAGAAGGATCTAATTAAAGAACGAAATGAAGTTGGATGCTGCTTATTTTTTTTACAGAAAAATAAAAGAAACCTTACTTGGAAGGGTAAATCTGTGGAGAGAACTGGTGCGTTTGTCTTGGGCTGAAGCCACTGGTTCCAATAGCTGAGGAGAGTTAAAAAGAAAAGAGGCAAGCACATATTTAAACATTAAGAAATAAGGTAAATATTATCTTTTGCCAACAGAACTTCTGGATTCCAAGGAAACAGTAATTACATTGCATTACTCTATTTATTTTGGTAACCTTATTTAAGGTTGAAAACCGGAGAGCAATAATGAAGCAAAATAATCAGGTAAAAACATCAGGTCGTCCTGCTGACCCACGTATCTCTGAGATACTTCTGAGCCTCTATGACAACCACTGGTGTAAACACACACACGATGGCCCGAATCAGTCTCGGCTCATGCCTTTAGATGCTTTGGGCCTTTCTACCCACAGCCATATCTGAAGTGACGTCACTGATTGGAGCTAATGAGTGCTACTCGTTTCATCACTGATGAGTATGTGCTTCACCGGTGCTCTTAAGGTTGAAATACAAACAACTCTACAATTTTTTTTATTTTGAGTGCAGAAAAAATTATTTAACACAAGATTGCCTTTGTCAGTCAGGCTGTATTGAGGCTCTGGGTCTCTCTGCAATAATCAGGGGACGCTCAAACTCACTCCATCCATCTTCAACAATGTATATATTTGCACAATTCCCTGCCTTCATCAGAATGACTATAATATGCCTTCACTTGTAAAATTAGTTCTAAAATTACTACACTAATTATAGCTGTGGGGTATGTAAAATTACGCAATATCAGCTGTCTCACTCCATTTTCCTTTATAGTGTTAGAGGGTTTCTCCCAAAGCCGCCTCACAGATCAACCCTATCTTCTGTTAGATCGTGCAGGTAACACTAAATGATAGGTAGATAGGTGCAAATATGGGAAATAAACTGACACAGAAACGTTTTTTTAACCATCCGTCTCCTATTCATGGTAAATCACAGAGATACTGATTTTTAAATATGGCTTTTCATCAACACAAAGCCCTACTTTAGATAAGACAGGCAACTTAAACACAAAGCTGCTAGCAAGCTCGGATTAAACTGAGAATTAAACTAGCTAGTGCGGTTTTAAGCCAAACAACTCAAAATGCACTTGGCTGCTTATTTTTTTAGCTTTAAAATCACTGGTTGCTTTGCATTCTGACACATTCACAGCACAGGGTTCATTTTTCCAGCATGTCAAATGACAACAGTCACAAAAGTACGTTTAACATCTATAATTTGATTATTTGTAGAAAATCTTGCCGGTTACTGTTGCTGATGCGTGTATGCATGTGCACCCATATCAACCGTGAACCCACAGAGCACGTGTACATTAACAGGAAAATATAAATTTAATTACAGGACTCAGTTAAATAATTCTAAATAGAAAGAAAATCTTAAAAAAGAAATTAAATTTGAGAGCGGAAGAGCTACCTTGAATGCTGTTTTGCAAATTTAAACTTTAAATTTAAACAAATTTAACCAAAACATTAATCTTATTGAATGAAATGAAAGTAAGCTAATAAAATACAAGAGATGGCTGTATAAATTAAAATATATTAAGCTTGACAAAATAATTCACAGTTAGTTAAAAACCACAACAATTCAGGGAAGCGACAATCTCAGTCTCGGTATTTAACTGTACCGGAGAAGCAGTTTTAAAACATCTGTCTAATCGGTCGTGACATGTAAAATAAGGGATTTGGTTGCGGGGGGCGCTAACTGTATGTAACTGTATGCCCAAACCCCTCACACACGTTATTAATATTGAACACTTTTCCCACATCAGTAGCACCTGCCACTGGACAAAACTTGCTCTTCTGAAGAGCGCTTTGGGTTTCCCCCACGGAGGATATGGGGTATAAGATTACTAAATTTCATTAATACTGTCAGAGACAAAAGTCATGCCGTGATTTATGTGCTCCGAGCGTATAGTATCAAGCATTTAGTTATACAGCTTAGGAAATAAAGGCAAATTAGCAGCAGGTTAATACCATGTACAGCTGCACGTAGTGCTATTAACAAATGTTTACAGCAAAGATTTACTGCAGACGGTGGAAAAATAAACCCCCAAAATTTTTAAATAGTTATAATTCGTATTATAGTTCCAACAATACTTATCATACTCCGCATCCTTTGTTTTATTTAACAATGTGTTTATGTTAGAGAGAGAGTGTGTGTGTGTGTGTCTGTGTGTGTGAGTGAGATGCTTCCTTGCTGAAAGGAAGGTGTGAAAACCCTGGCTCTGGTAGGCCGATTGGGTAACAGCCCGTGGAGATCGAGGGCCACTGGGACAGCGTGTCACTCCACCGGACAGACAAGCTCAGTGCATTACAGGTCATAATTCAGTCCTCACTGACATGGGAACCAGTGGAGTGAGGACACACACACACGCACACACACACACACAGGTGAACGCAAGCACAGCATATATATATGTGCTGACAGCTGAGGTAGATCCCCTTGTTCTTAAACACACTACCACACAAAAACACACATTGTAATGCAGTTTTAGCTGAAGGGACACATCTCGGGTACCAGCTTATCAGTCAGTCATCTCTATGATCATCTGCTGTGTGTATGAGAGAGAGGCAGCCGGACACACATTCACACACACACACACCAAAACGTCTCACCTGATCCTGAGAAGCTATCTAGAGAGGTGTCTGCTACTGAGGTGGCGATTTCGGTGCTGCTCATTGGTTCTGTTTTAACTGCAAGCAAAGAAGACACATTCTCACCAACAGCACCAAATCAACGTCAGGAAAAAAGGACAATCTTGTCTCACTACATTAGCCTTCCACATTTTCACAAACAAAAAAATATTTTTTGGAAAAAAATACAATTTAATAAGTGTATTGCATGTAAAATAAGGTCAGCTAATTTAAATGCACGATACATTTGCAGTAATCTTATGTACATGTATTACTGAATTGTCTAATTATTTTTGGTAGCATATCTCCTAAGCTAGATTTTCTTTTTATCGCTTGTCATTTATCTTCCAGAGTGACAAAATAGAAAAGATCAAAACTACAATAAGAACGTTTTTTACCTACTTAAAAAGAACCATGAATTAAACTTTCATATGAGTTCATTCTAGTAAATGTAAAATACTAAAGCTTTCTATTATTAATTTAAAGAAAATAAACTCCTGACATATCAGTACTTAGTGGGATGAATGAAAATAAGTGCAGTAGATGTGTGTTAAAGTCGCTGATAAAAAGCGATACGCAAGTACGACTGAAATGCCAAGGAAATATATGGTGTATAAAATCTTTTTAAGAGGATGGGGAACGCTGTTTGACCTTGATGCTATTATACAGCTCAGCAATAGATTTGCAAAGACAATTTCACAGCTATCTGACAGCTCAGGAATCTTTGAAATCTATCCATTTCACTTCAGGCGGGCTGAAGGAATTTTTTCTTCCTTTTTTGGCAAAACAAATTGACAATGTGGGCAAAGTAGTCATGCTCAGTGGAATCCCTCATGGTTGAAGAAGCCATTCGCTGTCATGTTTTACATGTTTCCACTATGCTCGCTCGGTGCAGGAACATATGTTGAGAAAGGATTTTTTTCTTTTAAACAGCACACTGATGAAAAACAGTGGTAAATGCATGCAGAAACTAGCACTCGGGTCACAGAGCACACAATAACCACTGTATTCAAGAAATCAGCATGGAACAACCAAATAAAAAAATTAAAAATTAAAATGCTTATATGCAAGTTCACAGTACGACCAATCACTAACAATGAACTCAAGTCATGTCTGTGTCAAACCATGCTTGAAACAGAATACCACAAAAAATAACAACAAATACCAGAGTTTCTGAATGAAAGGCACAATAGTTGAGGTGATTTTATAACTTTGCAGCTGGGAGATAGTAATATAATTTTAAGGGGAGATTTTAAAGAATACAAATTTCTTCACGAGTCAAGTAGATGGTTCAAAATTACAATGAGTGCTTTCGGTTGAGTTGAAACAAAAAACAAAATAAAAAAAACACCAAGTATTGTCCTTTCATTGTCACCAACAGTAGACAAACCTGCAGCGGACTGTGAGTTTGAACCTAACAACCAGTCTGCAGTGGTAAGCATTGTGATGTTATCACCTATGGGAAAGACAGAATGGCAAAGGGACACATGACAGTCTACATCACGACTACCGGTCCTGTGTGTCATGAACAAGCAAACAAAAATAATAAATTTAAAAAAAAAAATACTTGAAGCAAAGTCCATTCTAAAACTTATCTGACAATGGGGTGCTTTTAATAAATTGATGTTTTGTGATTTGGGCATGACTGCTTCACTAAACAAAGGCTCAGATTTGAAGCACAGGTGAATCGCCTGAGTGACTATAACTATGTAGAGTAGAAACCACATGCAAAGTGCCATCATTTCCATTTGTGGGCTTTGAATAATTACATGGGTGCTTAAATAAACAGCTAATAGTCACGGGAAAACGACCAACACAGGTACTGAACTGTGTTAAGGCTGAGAACCAGCAAATGTTAAATGAATCCACGCCCCATTTTAATATCTGGTTGATACTATATTACAGCAAAAGTTTTGATAATGTATCCTTAAAAACTTCTAAATATCAGTTCAACACTCACACTGGCTTTATTGCTGTAAAGCATCGACACTGTGATAAAATCCTTTTAGGTTTACTGTCACAATTTTCAGTCATTTTAGGAACTTTAGCAAGCATTAAAAGAGAGAAAGCTAAATGCACGCACAACAGCACTGCACACATACCTTCAGTGCCATTGGGTGTCATGGAATTGTTACCGATGTGTGAGTTGTCAAGGTTGGGACCATTAGGAGATTCACTGCTTCCACTTACTCGGCTGTGCGGACTGGCTAGATCCTGCATTTCCATAGACCTGACGAGACACACACACACACACACACACGCAGGCACACATCAAATCAAATTAGATAGTCTGGTTTCAGGGAAGGCGCAGAGCTCTCATGCAGAATTCTGTGTACACAGCGTGCACGGTATAAAATGGTGAACATGAGTACAGGAGATGAGCTAAAAAAAAAATTCCACTGCACTTAGAGTAGAAAAACACAATTTAATGCAAGTTTACTAATTTCTATCTTGCACATGATATTTTTCTACTTACTTTAAATAAAGCAATTTTTAGACTGTGCTAAATGACCAGCAAAAAAACATAAATAAAAAATTATCAGATGAAAATGAAAGAAGTACAAAAAAAAAAAAGTTTCACACACACACACAAAAAAAACCTGTGTGGGAATGAGAGTGATAAAATGACTGGTATTTGACACCACAGTTTGAGATTTCTCACTGGTAGTCACAATTTAACGTGATGTGAATGCAAAATGTTTACTCTTAATTTAGTCTGATGCTTTTTGAAACAAAAATGGCCTTAAGTATATATCGTTTTGTGTGATAATGAAGACTGTTAACAGATGTTTGCTGGTTGGAAGCAATGCTCAGCATGCCTGTTAAAAACGCAGCACTCTGCTTGATTATAAGAGTCTATGCCTCAGTGATGGGCAGATGAGAAGCTCATGAGGCATGTGTTTGCTCTGGCAAGCTCCTTAATTGTTTCTGTGTTTATACAAAAGACCACGCCACTGAAAACATTATTCTCTCTTCTCATTTGTGCGCTCAAAGGATCTGATCGAGCACAGACAATGGAGCTGAAAGAAGGCACGAGTGATTTGAAAAAGTATGGCCACAAACTCTACACCCCATTTGTTTCTGCCGCTGCTCCCGTTGCAATAGTGAGTTAATGAAATTAGGATAAAATGTTTTGTACATTATACTGTCATTTTTAATTATATTGCAGGGTTCGGGGTATCTCTGCTATCGATAAACATCGGCCTTTACAGAAGGCCACAAAGATAAATGCTCAAGCAACTCTGAGTAGTCTGAGTGATATCAGATGCCACCAAGAAACACAATTATGAGATAAAAACATTAAATTATGATATGCATTCACTGGGTTTAAAATGACATTGCAATAATATTATGTTGTAATACTTTCCAGTAGATTTTGGCAGATGTAGTCATTTCTTGTAGTTTAAATCCAAATCAATTATTTATGGAAAAAATATATATTTAAGCAAGAAAGTACACACCAAAAAGGTAATTATAATTAACAAAAAACAGCAACACAAAAGTCCAAGTCAGTCTTCTTAACGCGTGCTCCAGTAATGGAAGCTGCATTGCCTTTTTCCCAAAGGTATATTAATTTACTCCTCCCCTAAAAATATCACACCCTCTAAGCATACTCTTAAGGATGATCCAGAATAAACTGACCCTATTTCTTGCACACACGGCTTAATCCTGTTTTCTTTTCCTTTTGCCAAACTTTTTTGTCATTAACTGACGGCTAAAAAGCCTTCTATCTCTAATCAGTCAAGCCGAGAAATGCCGACAGTTCTTTAGCAGATTTTCTACAGCAATCTCTGATGCCACACAGAGAGCTACATGTCTCTGATGCTCCTGGCACTGGCACAACTGTGCTCTTACCTGGACCTAGATGGCTTTGAGTCCTCTCAAACCACACTCCCTTTCTTTATTCTGCCTCCACCTGCCCCGGCAGAAACAATGTCACTCCTTGTTATTGCAGCTCGATGTCACAGTCCGGAGCCATCCATGACACAAAAAGGCTTGTCTGAGAAAACATTATTGTTATTCTGGAACAGAATGGGAAGAGAGGGCTAGCAGGGGAACAGAGGCTCACATTGTCTCGCTCTGAGCCGCAGCCCCGCTCCACTGTTGTTTCCTCCTCCAGGTCCTCCCTCCTCCCTGAGCAAGGGGAGCATGGCCAAATGACGGAAAGGTGATTCATCATTGGTCTACGACAGCTGCAAACTGGATTAGCCCTCCCCCAATCAACATGCAAAGCGGCTTAGCCAAGGTAAGCAGGAAGGGGTGGGGTGGAGGGGAGGGAGGGGGTGTTGGGAAGGGGGTGAGGGAGTGAAGGTAGGCAAAGGGGTGAGGGGTTGTGGATAGAAGGGGGCTGAGGGCCAGTAAAGGGTGGGAGAGCCTGCCTACTTTCCTGCTTGAGGTAGCCTGCTGCTGCTGGAAGGAAGATGGGACTTGTTGAGCAGTGGCAAGTCAAGCGTGACACCCCTAGCATCTTCAGCAGATCTTTCATCTGCAATTGACACTATCTGAAATTTATCAGCACTCCTCCTCTAGGCATACTGACAGGTCCTAATGACCATCAGGGCTGCCTTCCCTAGGCCTGCCTCTGCCTGGGGCACAATAGAAAAATACACAACTTCACAGCCGACTCACAATGGCCATGAAATAAAGAACAAGAGAAATACACACACTTTCTCTGTGGCAACACAAAGGTTCATGCTTATGTCTTTTTTTTTTTTAGCACACAAAGACACATAATTCATTCCTGTATGTCTGCATGTGTACACACACACACACTTGTGCACAGGGCACTACAG
>VUQG01001684.1:0-18836 GCA_015106755.1 Etia nguti | reverse complement strand
AAAGCCACAGAGACCCGATGTTTTGAAAAAATGCGTCTCAACTGCTCCGATACTCCTGACACATATGGGATCACTACAGGTTTTCGCTTGGGCAGCGGTTGTCCTTCTCTCCTGGATCGGCTGGAGCTTTCTTTAGGTGCCTTTCCAGCTTTGACAAACGTCCAGCTGGGATAACCACATTTACTCCCAACTGACCTGAACTGACTGAACTGACCTCCCAGCCCATTGTTCCTTCAGTGGGCTGGTTTCAGTCGTTATGCAAATGTACTGTTTATAAGATTGGGGAAACCTGCAGTCAGCTGAGACTGAAGAAGTCACTTGGATGAGTGACGAAACGTTTCTCCCACAAAACGCTACGTCCAGATGAACAGAATCAACTTTTGGAGATTTACTTTCCTGGATGATTGAGAATGCATCAAGACATTTCCTCTGAATGCTAATCATACTGTAAAAAAAACTTTCAGTAATTTGTATCTCCTTTCTTTTAAAGTACCCCAAAGATACGCAATAATAAAAAAAAAAATACTTAGATTATCATATGTTTACTCCTTTGTTTGAGTGTACCAACCAATATTTTTTTAACCGAAAATGACACCCTAAATTACACTGGAAATGTTTGGAAATTACACCATAAGATGTGAACTGTAGGAATAACTATACCTTAAAATATAGAGCTTTGAGTCGCATAGCCGCAGGGCATATTAAAAACTGTGGAATATGTATTAATAGCAGATTTTAATTGAGTCATGGCATCTAAAAGACGATGGGTTTTCTTGTCTGACCTGCAGGAGGATCCTAAGCCTGTTTTTTATTTAAAATGAGCTCCAAATGAAGCAGGGAGAAAACCTGTCAACAGGCTGGACTGCATGTCCGTTAGATTAGCTTATAACTCATAATTAGACTAATACTGGAATTAGTGTGTAAACGTGGTTTCCCGTCCCGTGTCCGTCTGTCTGGGATTAAAGCTGGATCTATAAACAGAGAGAGTAAAGCTCTCTGCCCATTAAACGCTGCTTATCGGGTGCAAGATGCATCACGGCCCTACAGAGTCTCTGCACAGTAGAGATATCATGTGTGGATTACCCAGAGATTACGGGGTAAGCATTGTTTCCTAACTTTTTCATGAGGGTCGGCACTTAGAAGCATGTTTTGTTGGATTGCCACTGAGATGAGTTCATTATTTGTCTCTGCATAGAAAACTGGACGTATATTTGTGTTTTATACAAGTATTTGTGATATTAAACCTCACACTGTGATAAGACCAGGTAAAATTTCTCAAATAATCGTGTTTTAACGGTCACATTTTGAGCGTTCTTGTGCCCGTCTAGTGCCATATGTCATTACGTAGATTATCGGGATTAATCTGGATTACAGCCACCATCCCTTGGCGATAACTGTTGCCCTGTCTGTTGTCTCTGCGCGTTGCAGAATGAGTTTAACATGAGGCGAAGGTAAATGGACCATATACACCATGCAAATAAACTCACTGGGAAACATTAAGGTAAAAGTGTATTCATCACAGTGTTATTGTAGTCAGTTTTTTTAAACAAAAGTATAGAAGTATAGTTTTAAGGGAAAATGGAGTTATCGCTAATCTGGTGATTAATGAATTAAGCTGAAATTGATTGTGGGGTTTTTTGTGTGCAGCTACTATTTGTTTGTATGTAAAAACGGAACCTACGAGGTTGAAGTTAGTATAGCTGTCACACTGTGGTTCCCTCTCATGTAGTGGTTCTGAAACTGCTGCGGCTCAGGGTCACACTCGCCAAGCCAGAAGGACATGCTCTGTTTCAACCTTCATGATGTTGAACAAACATTTCACGTTGCACGATGAATTTTGATGAACATGCAGGATTTCTATGAGAAAATGTAATGTTTTGTGTCAGCTTGTTACTGTTGCATAAAAAAATCCTCTAAAAACTCAAGTCAACTTTATTTTTATCATCTTTGGCCTTCAGCTCATATACTGCCCATGCCCACACAGATGTTGCTCTCTCTTGCATTCGCGATCATTTCTTGAACTGTTTTTGCTGTATTTAAGGCATGTAAAACTGAAAAATCTCTACTTATACCTGTTATTTTTTTTATTCCGTGGTTTAGGAAGAAAGATCTGTCTGGAAGTTCTGTTTGACCTTTGTGTGAGCTGGAAAGACAGAGTGAAAAATGCAGGGAACTGCTGGTTGCAACCTGCGCTACTGGCTGACCCTGATCACGGGGTTGCTGGAGTGTCTGTTATTTGCCGGCCTGGTGTTTGGCCATGCCTCCCTGGTGTATGTGCTGAAGAAAGAGGAATACTTTGGTTGGCTGTGTGTCGACACTAACAGCACCACGGATAGTAAAGGTGAGCACCTCTGGAGTTTAGATTGGACAGGACGCTCATCCAGGAAACCACAGAAACAGGTTTCAGATATATTTGTGTGTGTGTGTGTTTCTGTTTGTTTTTTTCCAGACTGTAGTGGTCAGGATGAGCAGTTCTCGCTGGTTTTTACTGTGGCCTCTTTCCTCAACAACTTCCTGACTCTATTAAATGGCTACATATTTGATCACTGTGGCACACGGATGACCAGACTGCTGGCAATGTAAGTCAGTGCTAAGAAAGAAATATGTCTGGGCTGCAGACCCAAATACACATTTGTTAACTATTTCTTGCTGTTTGTCCAAAATTTTGTTAATCAACAATACTTTCCAAGTAAACTAAGATACCTTTGTAGGTCAGACCTCAGGCAGTATAATAACACACTTTGTCTGCCAATTAGTTTCACCAAAGAAACCAAAAAAATCTCAGATTAGTTAAGATTAGTACATGGTAAAACAAATTAATTAAGTTGAGTTAAAAGCAGGGAGTGTCTCAGAGAGGCACAGAGATTACACACAGAGCCCACTTCATTTAATCCCCAAATATATTTGACTGTTTCTAGTGTCAGAACTAATACTTGATAATATTAATGGTTAAAATCTGGTTCAGGGTCCGGATCAATAGATAACGATTTATCTATTTTCTTTTTTAGAAACTGAACTTTTTCTCTGCACAGATAACAGTAAAACAAAAAATGTTCAAAACAACTCAGTTATGTTTATATACCACTAAATCAGACAGTCACATACTATATCATCTACCTCACAGTATTCAAATGATCCAGCTGCCATGAGAAAACATTTGTTATTCCAAACCTGTTATGTTAATCATTGCTGGAACACTTAGGAATGCAGATTTGCTATAGAGCTTTGGTCTAACACGGTATCACTTTAAGTTTCTTATTTATTGCAGTGATCAGGAATGTATATGATTATACTGTGAGATTTAGGTTGTCCAGTTAGAGAAGCTCAGTAATTAATTTTAATGAGATTATTTTGATATTTATAGAAAATTTGGTAAAATCTGCAATTATTCAGTCAAATTCATCTTTTACTTTATTTAAGAGGATTTTTACTCAAACGTGTGGAGAGACGCAGAGAAAGTCTGTAATTTTGTAAAAACATGCGCAACAAGAATTATTACACAGTTTAGGATTTAATGAGTGTTGCTGAGTCACTACTTGATTTTTAAATAAAATATGTAGTTAATTGTCAGTACCAGATTATATTGTTCTAATGTTAATGGAAAGTGTGCCAGATTATTTCTTTAGTCGGTGTTCATTTGAGGAGAAATTTATCCAGATTACAAAATATAAAATTTGGTACAGACCAACAAGTCTTTTCAAGGTCAACTTTGGCTACACATACAAAAACTACATACACAAAACTCAGTTGTTTTGTGTATTTATGCTGCTGTTTTTAACTATCCTGCCCCCTGATTGGTACTTGTTTTTCACCATTAAGCTGCATCTTGACTTTTCTATTTTTTAAACATTTCACTCTCTTTTCCACGTTTCATCATCCTGTCGAGAGAGGCTACATGCACGAGCTTATGTGGTATCTGGGGGGAGAGTGGACAGTTTGATGGGTGGGTTCAGAAAGCCTTGCCAGCTCATGTCTGTCAATGCTCAAGGCGACTTCGCTGCAGGCCAAAATCACCCTCAGGCCACCAACCAATGTCTCAGTGCTCCTTCATGGGGAGTCTGCTTCTCGTAGCTGGTGGATATCTGATGGTAAAAACAGAAACTTTTATGTGTCCTGATTATATTTTTCCCTCTCCAGAGCCCTTTTTACTGGTGGTACCATGCTGGTGGGCCTCTCTAGCCCAGGTAGGTGCACAGGTTACAGGTCATTATCATATTAAACCTGTGTTCTTTAACTGCCAGTATAGCTGTTGGCATTTGATTTCAGTCTCATTTATATCGTACATCAACAGCAGTTATCTCAATGCGCAAGGTGAAGACTCTACAATATTAGAGAGAAAGCCTAACAAATCAGGCAGTCGCCTGTTTACAGGCAAGCGTTTACAGGCAAGAGTTCCCTTTTAATGGGAAAAGACCTCCGGCAGAAACAGGCTCACCCTCGATGTTTGTAGAATAGGGGGAAAAGAGAAGAGAGAGAGAATGGGTGCGCAGAGAGACCACGAACAACAAAACGCCCCATCAGCCTGAGCCTATAGAAAGTTTAAAGGTTCAGGGGCACCGAATCCAGCCCTGACTGTAGCCCTTCACTGCTGCAGGGGAAAGCAAAAAGTTTGTTTTAAAACATGATTATTCAGCGTTTTAACTGCTGGTCAGCACTTCTGCTGCTCTCTACACTGTGACTCTGGAGTTTTAACTCTAGCTACCTTTAATATTGTGCCACATCACATTCCCAATGTTTGTATTTCTGTGTCTTGTAGCATATTCACATATGCTTTACCCCGCCCTATCTCTTCTTGCTGTGGGTGGAGTCCTACTGCTCATAACTAACATGCAGGTAACTATACCTGTAGAAATGTTTCTGTGTTCCTAAACAGAAATACAATTGAACAACCTCTAAACTTTCAAACATATTTTGTCCTGATGATTTGTGTCTCTGTGTGATGGAAAGGTGGGCAACCTGTTTCCTGCTCATCGCTCCACCATCATCACCTTCTGCAACGGTGCCTTTGACTCCTCCTCTGCTGTGCTTCTCATCATTAAGGTGGGACTGATAATTACTACAATTCCTTAAATAGAAGAGATGGTATCCAGATAGCACTGTCTACTATAGCCAAAATTTAAGCAAAGGCCTCTTGGATTGGCTGTAAGACACAGCATTTTACTAATCAGAGATATATCTATATACATATATCTATAGATATAGATATATATCTATAGATAGATATATATATATATATATATAGATAGATAGATAGATAGATATAGATATATCTATATCTATCTATAGATATAGATATATATATATATCTATAGATATCTATAGATATATAGAGATAAATATAGATATCTATCTATATATCTATCTATCTCTCTCTATATATATATATATATAGAGAGAGAGAGAGAGAGAGAGAGCTGTAGGGACCAGGCTGTAAACTAAACATTTATTTATTTATTTCAGACTTTTATCATGTCACAGCTACTGAGGCCACTTTGCTTTGGGAAAACTGAAAGATCTGTCTGTTCTGAGGCTTAATGACCTTTTTTTTTTTAAATTTTCCCTGCAGATTCTGTACGAACAGGGAATCTCTCTCCACAACTCTTTCATTTTCCTGTCCATCTGCAGCAGCATTCATGTGGCGAGAACTTTTCTGCTGATGCCGAAAACTCACATCCCCTACACTCTGCCTGAAAACTACACCTACGGGTGAGAGCATGACAGCTTTTTGCCATTCAGGTCATAAAGACAGTGGGCGTCATTTATACGCACAAAATCTGTACTTAAACACACATTTCAAGCACAAATTTAGTATTATTAACATGTTTTTGTGTAATTTGTTCTTATTCTGTGAAAAAGAACTACCTAAATAAGGAATCAAATACTAAATATTACTGACAAAGGTGAAGTCTTTTATCTTTTTAATTTAAAGTGGACATAGCATTTGGATGATGTAGTGGTTGAATACAGAAGTATATATTTGTCTTATTCTTGTTGTTGTTGTTCACGAAAATCAAAACCGCCATTTTTGAAACCCACAACGAGGGAAATGGCTACAAAAAACAACGGCGTGATCCCCGAGTGTGACGAAAAGCCACAGAACGAGCGGCAGGTATATCGTCGCCTCGACCTCCAACTTTGTTGTAGTGTTTGTGTCGCATACGACATAATTGCGCCATGGGATGCTCGCCTACGTTGCTGTGACGATGACCACGCACATTAGATGGTATTGGATTGTAATGGAAAACCAGTCCATCCAAGTCGAGCTGTGGCGAGTCAATCTAAGTAGGTACTAATGGAAAAGGGGCTTTATTGTACCCACAAGTTTCATTAGTACAAAAACCAAACAAAAAAGAAGTTTTCCATGCCTGATGTCGTTATTTAATCCCAAATTTCTTGGTTAAAACCACTTATGAAAGTTTGTCCAGTAACTGCAATGAGTTCCTGATCTTCAGGGAACAAAACAGGTGGTACATGTCCTCTACTTGCTTTCCGCTTTCCCTGTCACAACACTTTCTTTGCTTTCTCCATATTTCACCACAGATGGCGGGCATAAACTTTTTGATTTTTAAATAATTCTGAGTCACTAACATAAAGTTATAGTGGTGAGAACAAACGTGACCAGTGCAGCGTTGATTTTGAATGTGCACTCATTTGTGAATCACACTTTTTTTCTGACGTTCAGGATAAACTGTGGAAAGGGAAACACTGACACTGTGGAAGAGACTGAGATGAAGGAAGGTCCGCCGACACAGGAGTCCTCTGAGACGGAGAACACGTCGCTGGCACCTGAGGGTAGGACAGAGGCTCAAAACACAGAAAAAGGTTCTTATTGCCACTTTACCATCCAAAACTGTTTGTGTCAAGTGTTTTTACTGTTTGACCAACAAAGAAACCACTGCAGGCAAATACATATCCATATACACATAACAAAGTATCATGTATTAGTCGATGTATTTTACTTCCAGTTTTGTGTGTTCAGTGCAGTCATTCGGCAGCTGTGTCAAGTCCAGGTTCTTCATATTTCACCTGGTGTGGTTGTCCATCATGCAGCTGAGACACTACTTCTTCATTGGCACGCTCAACTCCATGCTGAACCGGCTGGCTGATGGTGACTCCAACCTGGGTAAGTCGTTGTCCTCATTATCATATACATTTAACTTTCTTTGATCCAGATATTCTCTAACTGACCTCATTCCCTCGTTTTCTCATCCATCCCTAAATCGTCAGTGAGCCAGTACACCAATGCTTTCGCAATAACTCAGCTGTGTGGCATCCTGTGTGCCCCCTGGAACGGACTCATCATGGACAGACACAAGAAGAAGCCTCTGGCTCCGGGTAAATCAGTGAATGGTGTTAGAACGACATGTTTTCATGTGGAAACTCCTTCTGAATCTCTCTTGTACTGTAGGAGAGACGGAGCAAGAGATGGACCTGCGCTCCTCCTACCTGTCCCTGCTCCTGACTGCTCTGCAGTGCCTCCTCTTCTCTGTGTGCACTTCCATTGCTTTTCTCCCACTTCAGTACTTCACCTTCATCCTGCAGGTCCTCAATCGCTCCTTCCTTTATGGGGGGAATGCAGCCTTCCTTAGCATCGCGTGAGTTTATATAGAAAACACACTGGACAGGCTGGAAAGTAACAGTTTCAAGTTGCATTTATTACATTTAAAACTTGATAGTCACAAAGAATGCAAAATGCTAAAGTATCAGTCACTAGTTTGGCTTTTTTGAGTTTCCCCTGTCTTCTAAACTTCTCAATTTCAATTAAAATAAAATTTCAGGAGGCAAAATTGAAGGTAAAATTGAGATAACATAGAATTTATTCATCAGTTAGACACAGACACGTTTTAACCCTTTGGTTTTTGCTCTCTCAGTTTTCCAGCCTGTCACTTTGGGAAGCTGTATGGCCTGGTGATGGCTGTGTCCGCCGGAGTCTCTGTGCTGCAGTACCCCCTCGTCTCCGTGGTCAGAGAATATCCCTTTTATGTAGGTTTTTACACTTCATCCGCAAAAGCCTGATGAGGTATTATCGCCACCTGCTAAGCGGGGCGACAGGTGGCGTGGACACGTGAATGCGATAGCTCAAAAACAGAGTTTCTAGAGTCTAATAAAAATCTCGGACAGGTTCGAATCTCAGTGACCTCAAAGTCAGACATCAGATTTTTTTAAAATTTGGACACACCTTCTCATTTAATGGGTTTTCTGTATTTTCATGTCTATTTACATTGTAGATTCTCACTGAAGGCATCAAAATATGGAATTATTTAGGAAACAAAAAAGTGTGAAATAACTCAAAACATGTTTTATATTTTAGAGTAGCCACCCTTTGCTTTACTGACAATGCTGCGAACCCTCGGCCTCTTGATACAGTTCCATTATATGGATGCTTAGATTTGCTCATGTTTTTCATATGTGTGAATATGTCATGTGGATATCTCCTGTAGTTATGAAGTTACAAGGACTCAAAAGTGCTGGAAAAATAAGTCACATTAAAAAGTACCAAATCCCCCCACCTCGATGAGGTCCTGAAAATATTTACAGTAAAAAGTTGAAATTTTGCTTCATTAAATGTTATTATACTTGAGTGTGTAACTGACTGAATTAACATTGAACAACCCAGCAGTGGCTAAATATCAACACAGGTCAATATTTAATACACTTTTCTTGCATTAGCTGTACTCACATGAATGCAAACTGTTGTCTGGATCTGTTCCAGGTGGACATCGGTCTTATTTTTCTCACTCTGCTGGCGTTCATCCATCCTACAAACGTCTTCATTCACTGCAGAAAACAAGCCCGCCTCAGGAAGGACCATCCTGAGACTCGATCCAGACTGTAGAGAGACGGTGAGACGAGTGTTTCAGCTTGTAGAAGGTTCGCGCTTCAGGTTCTCTTTGTTCCTGTTCACTGATTTAAACTAGAAGCACAAGCATTGATTTTAATGTTTTGTTGATCTTTATTAATTCACTTTTGTGAACTGTTTTTGTAATAATTCATTAAAATTTTGTGTTAAACACTTTATGGTTCAGGAGAAGTATTATTTGTTTGAGCTGTACTAGAGGCAGTGTGTCTACAAGAGTACAATTTAAAACCTTTAAAGACTTTAATAACATTCAGTGGGAAACTTACAACCAGCAGAAATTCACAATAAAAAAAAGATATATGGAAACCAAAGTTTCCATTAATCACAGGTCAATTTCTGTAATATTGATCTAGTCAAGTGTGGTATAGATCAGGTTCAGCTGCTTTGGTGTTCATGACATTAACAACAGGTGCACTAGAGGGCCATCAATGAGACGACCACCAAAACAGGGATGGCTTTACACGTGGAGGAAGCTAAAAATGTTCCCTCCCCATCTTTTCTGACTGTTTTCACTAATTTTGCATTTGGCAAAGGTCAGTGTCATTAACTGTAGCACGAGGTGATACCTGGACTCTACAGAGGTTGCACAGGTAGTCCAAATCCTCCAGGATAACACATCGATACTTGCCATTGCCTGAAGCTTTGATGTGTCCCTCAAGAGCATGTAAGAGAAGACATGTAGCAGATATGGAAGGGTCTAGAAAGCAGTGGAGAATGTTATGGTACATCGTTCAGCATGACCAATTTGGTGGTGGTTAGTGGTCTGGGGATGCATATATGGACGCACAGGCCTCTACAGACTAGGCAACGGCAACCTGACTGACTCTATGTATTGGTGTGAAATCCTTGGATACACAGTCAGATGTTGAGTTCCTCCTGCATCACACTGCCAGTTTGCACCTAGTCTGTCCAGGTTCTCAGAGATCCCCAAAGACACCATCAGTCATCTCATTAAGATGCATGCCTCACTTTGTCAGCCATGCATACGAGCATGTTTGGGACCATACAAACTACTGATTGCCGTTTTAAGTTGCTGCAATTAAATTTCAGCAAAACAGACTACCTGCCACATCATCCTTTCACATTGATTTGCTGGGTGTCTTTAAATTCAGGCCTCGTAGGTTGATCCTTTTTATTTCCATGAATTTCTTACAGCATATATAGTCAGTCGTATTTGTTTATTCCACATAGAGACCTGGTGTATTTTCAAAGTTTTCCTTTAAATTCTTTGACCATTGTATTTCTGTAACTGTTAATGGATCAAACACAATGAATGAAAGACCCACGAAGAAGCAGAAACTGAAGGTGGTAACAGAATCTTTAGCTTTACCTACCTCATTGTCCAAAAACGTATGGACCTAACTGCATAAGAAACCCCAGTATGCAATACAGAGCTTGTTTTTACTCATGACGAACATAATGAACTGCTCAAACAGCAACATATTATATATATTTATTGAACAGTATTTAGCATGTACATTTACATCATCTTAGGGCTACAACAGTTACTCAGCATCGATGTGAATATGCAAAGACTGAAGAACGCAGCAGTCTGAGGTGAAGTAAACATGGTACTAATGCTAAGCCCATAGCAGGCCTACAGTCAGTGTGAGTATAGTGATATCTACTGTTAGGGTTAATGTGCTTCTAATCTATTGTGGGACAGTACTATATACATGAGGTAAGGCACTGGATGCTACAAGCTAATTTATAGAAACTACAGAGGTTAAAGTAAATCAGTAGTAAAACAGTCCAAACATCTTTCATCTCCAGGTAAATAAAAATGAAAATATTTTTTAAAAATCGCACTCTTTGGACTTCTGGTTTAAAAGTAGTTGAAAGAGTTCAGAATGAATGCGGGGCCCCTTCTAGATTTTTTTTTGTGTGTTGTAGTAAAACACCTTGCTGTAAAATATCATTGAGGATCAACTCCAACTGTGCTGAAATGCAGCAATTTCTTTTGTAACAGGAAACAGGATGTCTCTTCTCAAACAGCTTTGGGTAAAAACATGTGCTGGGAAAATTAAAGCACGTGAACCTGCTTCAGCAGAATCACATAATAAAATGATAAGCCTAAAAATGAGCCTAATGGGAGCTTCCGTAAATCTGCTGCATGCATAGTGTTGTGTAAAGCTTTCAGTACAGGAAATGTTTGACGGCAGAGATGGATGTTTCAGCCTCGCAAACGACACACCTGAAAATAAAAACTTTCTAATGTGCACGCCGTTGAGTGTGCGGCATTCAACCTGTTGATCATGTGTTTTTAAATGTTGTGCTAGGGCTTTGGTTTCTGTTTGCGAAGTTTGCAATGGCCCAGCTGGGGATGTTAAACTTTGCACCTTTATGGGATCTTGTCGTCACTCCGAGCTGCAGTTTGCCTGCTCTCAGTAGTGAGCATGTGGTTGTGATGCAGAAACAGGATTGCATCCAAACTTTCTGGAGGAATATTTGATCTCTTTCTGTACGTGGCTCCTCCTCCTTCCTCCACAAAGTTCTGCGCAGCGTTTCCCACCACCGCGGGGGCAGCCAGGTAGGCCCGTGCCACCGTGGCCAGCAGTGGGAACTGCACCGCCTTCGTCCTCCACCACTGCAGGGGCTCCACGCCCAGCGAGGCCCCCTTGTCCGCTCTGAAGACGGACATCTCCATATCGATAGACTCCTCCACAGAGCTCTGTCTGCTCCTGGGGGCGGAGCAGAACAGGTCTCCCAGCAGGAACTCCATACCTGATAGCCCACCCTGAGAGCCCGGGTCTGCTGGCTCGCTGTCCTCCACGTCCTCTACGTTGCTCTCTTCGTCTTCATCGTCAATCTCTCTAAAGTTGATGGGGCGGGACTCTTTGAGTCGTTTGCTCCTCCGCAAGAAGTCACTCTCTGACTCTGGTGACCCAGGGGAGGGGCTTCTCTTCCTCTCGCTGTGCTTCTTACCTCGACTCCGCCTCGTGTCCTCCTTCACAATCCTCACAGCCTCTTTCTTCAGCCAATCAAAAGTGTCTGTCCGCTCCTAGAAAACACCAGAAATCATAAATCAAAAAACAAGAATGTAAACCTCTCTATCGTATCAGAAACTTAATATCGTAATGTTTTAACTAAAAAAGATGTTTTGTTAGAGATAAACTGTGACTTTATATAACCCCCCGAAACCCTCTAGCTATCTAACTCCAAATCCAAAGAAATGAAAGAGCCTTGTGTGGACAGATTTGTTTGCTTCCACTTTTTTAAAATTTTATTTTATATTTAACTTTTTGGTAAATCCTGTTTACTAAAGTCGATTTAATAATATAAGGAAAACATGTTAGACATAAAAACAAATTGGAAGTTGGCGTTCGATAAACTACTATACAGCGTGCCTGCTAAATGTCTCATTAAATATCAAAATTAGCCATTCTTAATTTGATTTGTAGAGAGTGCTATAGCTGTTTTACGGCACTCTTTTCCCTGCGTAACAGCTTTCCGACTCACCTTCTCCTCCATGAAGCCCAGTCCGTGGAACTGGGGGTCGAGGGCGCACGCCACGCTCAGGACTCTGTTCACAGCAGGGCTGTCATAACAGCGCGCCAGGCTCTGCCTCATCATCCTCTTTACCTCCTTCAAGATGGACGACGAATCGCACGGCCGGGACACGAGGTGTCGTGAGAGCAAGCCGGTGAGGATGGGTTTGACGAGGGACAGTCGGGGGAACGCCTCCTTGGCGAGAGTCCGGCACGCCACGTCCAGAGGTTTAAGGACCGAGCAGAGCTCCTCCAGAACCTTCCATTCAGAGCGCAAAGACGTTACACCTGTAGAGGATGTGTTGGAGGTGGAGTTGGCGTGGTAGCTGCCACTTGAACTGGACTCTGAAGCACAATCTTCTTTGGACAAACCCTCGCCTTTCATTTCTTTAATTACACTACAAAAGAGGCTTTTGTGTCTGATGAGCATGCTCAGTAAAGGGTAAAGGTTATTCCAGGTTGGCTGGCTGTGTGCCCACGACGCAAGTCTGCCACGCTCCTGTTTCGTCAGACCTTTCAGGAGGTTCTGGGTATGATGCTGGTATGAGCATTTATTCTGAGCAGCTGGCAAGAACAGGGTGGAGAGAAAACCCTGGAACTGGCTGAGAGTTTTGGAGATGATGGGGTGTGACATCACTTCCTCCACGCAGTCTTGCACAGCTCTGAAAAAACAAGGAACAGACGGAAGTCCTTCACTACTGTGAGCATGCTCCGGCTCCTTGGGCGACACGGAGTCTTCCCTCTCTAGAAACGTTGTTGAGTTCGGGTGGGAGGCGCTTCCTGCAACCTCTGCCCCCTTCTTGCTCTTTATTGGCTGTGTCCTCATCTTGTTCCTTAACTCACCTCCCAGCAAGATCAGATTAGGCTGGAAGATTCCCCACTCGTGCGCCATCACCTTCACCTGGGCCTCCACCGCTCGAACAGCATGCCCTTCCCCCCCACTCTCCATCAGCCGCTCGGTCGCCAAAGCAACGTTCTGAAAGCTGAAGCTACTGTCTACGTAGTGCGCCCAGAGTGTGAGGTACCTCTCAGCGTTTCCCAGCCAGTTGTGGAGCCAAATCTCTACGCTCAGTGTCACAAAGTAAGGAACTTCCTTTTGACTGCTGGAAGCTCGCCCACGTCTCCTGTGCTCGAACTCAATGGGAGCAGTGTAGTCCATAACCTCCTCACTCTCTCCGCTCTCAGTTTTCCTCCTTAGCAGCCGAGCCAGGCTCGCCTTTCCTTGGGCGTGGTGGTCCCTCAGGAAGCTCTCGAGCTGACAGGACAACGGCAGCTCCTTGTAGTTGGGCAGCAGTGAGAGAATCAGCTTTCTGAAGCCTTCGCCTTCCACAAGAGACGGCGGCTGGAGGTCCACGATGAGAAAGTTGGCAATAGCATCGGTCACTTGAGTGGACACAACTAAGGGGAGAGTGCTGACGAGACCGCTGGTAAGTGTGAGTGGCTGAGAGCGTTGTTGACCTGTTTTTGTGAAAAAGAGCAGCTTTTAAACAAGAAAATAAAACAGAATTCCTTTCTGTTCTATACCAACAAGAGTTAATTAGTTGAAACTGTATATTTGATAAAAGCAGCAGTTTTCTAACTCACAGATTCTGCACAATTACAAAATAAGTTGAGGAAAATGATCATTTCTATAAATCCCACTGATTTAGGTGGGATCAAGTCAAAGTGTGGTCAAAATACAATCCCTACAAAATAGATAAGGACATGATTTAATACACCCATTCATCATTCCAAGATGATGAACTTATAAACTCTGTATTTTCTCTTCCAACCAATTGTGTTGGTTGGAAATGCTTTAATAACTGTGGGACATTTTATAATGAAATTTCCCCCAGAGATTCTGCATCACTTACATCAGACTCTTTTTTTAGCCTTATAAATTCTGGCACTGTGCACTGCAAACAGGAAGTAGAGAGTTACCCAGTGTGAGACTCCGGTCCTTGTTACTGTCTCTCGGCTTGATGTGGTGTTTGCTGGTCAGGTGGTTTTGGAGATCTGGCGCTCCACCCGCACAGCTCACGTGCTCCATGCACAGCTTGCACACAGCGGTGCTTCGGTCCAGAGGCCGACCGGTGGGGTCCGGCTCGAGTCCAAAGAAGTACCACGGGCTGTTCTGCATGGTGTTGGGGTGGCTCAGCAGTTTCTCAGTGCCAGGCAGAAAATCATACTTTTCTATCGGGTGAGGAGACGGGAAGGAGATGACAGAGGTGGAGACGAATGAGGAGCCAGTGATCATGCTGCCTGGATCGCCGGCGGCATCCGGGTTCGACATCGTCGTCACATCACTGATGACAGGCATAGGGCTCTGTGATTGGCTGTGATCTGACCAAAAGGAAGTGCTGCTCGGCTCCGGGAGGGTGACCAACTGAATGTCCTGCAGGAGGCGCAAAGCTGTCTCCTTGTCTCCAACTTCACATTTCACGTTGTCACCTGTACATCGCCGACAAAGACAAAGGTATCAGGCACCTTTACAGAACTACCTTTCAGTCTGTACTGCATGAAAAACTGGGATAGAGCTCACCCATCCCCAGACCCAGAAGGGTGGCATAATCCTTGCCGATCCAGACCCGGAGCTCTGCTCCCTCTGAAATGGGCTGGGAAACCTTGTAGTAGATACGACGGTAAAACTGAAAAACGTCCAGGTTGTGCTCTTCCTCACTGCTGGTATATCTTACATACCTGAAACACACAGCAAACACATGCAGTCTGCAACTACATCAGAAGATAAAAATAAGCAAACGGAACCCTAAAAACTGCCCACCTCATCCAGTTAGATTTGTTTTCATCAGAAGCGTCCACGTAGATAAAAGCAGCATCGTCTCTGATCTAAAAAAACACAAAAAACCCATCTTTGTGTTAACATATGGCCAATAAGAAACAACTCAAAGATTCAACTTTTAAAGCATAAAAAAAAGGATTCTTTACATGCAGCTTTTGTCAATGTTGTTGGGTTTCTTCACATCCATTTTGCTAGAAGAATAACTTTTATCAAAATAAAATTATATGTTGTTTCTAGAGCACATTTGTGGAAGTAATTCTTTATTTAAAAACAACAAAATATTTGCTTTATTTAAAGCAAAATACTTTGCTTTCCCTCTCAGTTTTCCCTTCATCACAACAGACTGATACGGTGTCCAATCACTGACATCGCATCAATTCACTGATCAATCTCCCGTTTCACTCTCTGTTGTGTAATTTACAGAAACCATCGTTGGTTAAGAGCTGAGGCTATGCTAGAATCTGTCCATACAGCCTTTTAAATCAACACAGCTTATAATTTATAAAAAAAAGACTAAACATAAACAAACTGTTTACATGATCCTGTATCAACAAAAGCGATCATTTATTCTACTCACGGCCCAGGCGTATTTGAGGTTGGCCGGCATCTGTCCCCTGCACACTTCTCCTACAAAGGGTCCAAACATGACACCCTGCTGAAGGTGGCACTTGGCGTACACCTTCATCTCCCCAATCTGCTCCTCGCCCAAAGATCCAGGAGCAGATAGTCCAGACCCGAGGTCCGCACACAGGCACAGGCAGGAAGGCAGGGACAGTGCCGCCCGGGAGGGGCCGCTGTGGAGCCACGGGTCTCCGGGCGGCAACACCGCATCTGGGACATAGTTCTGGTTGGAAGCAGGCTGGAGAAAGGGAACATCCTCAAAGAACTCTTCATTGTTGAGATCCAAACCTGGTAAAATAATATAATAGAGAATTAATGAAATAACAGAGATATTGCTGAAAATGCAGGGCAGGGATTCATCTTCATGGAGCATATTTCCACTTTCTTGTGTCGCTTTAGGCAACAGAATTCAGAAAGGCAGGAAGCTGCTGTATTCAGATGAGAGGAATAATACATTACAAGATAAACTTTGAAAATTAAGCAAGAAAAATCATTAAACTATGACAGTAAAATTGTGCACGCCTGCATTAACAATGCAAACATTAGTGTGCCATAAAATAAATACCTAAAAAATGCAGGCAGCCACCAGTACCTACCCCGCAGTCTCCTGGCAGATGCACATATGATACGTTTATGGTATAAATTTGAAAAGCAAAGGTGATTTTCAGAAACGTTGACCTCTGACCTTGAAGTCAAAGTCGCTGGGATTTGAACTTGACATTGAATAGATGCACCCATGGTATTAATTTGAAAATTCTACATTGCCTCATTCTCAAGTTATTGTATTGACAAACTTGCGTGTCCACACCACCCGCCTGCCCGCCCAGCGGGGTGACAGCAACACCCCCAGCCACCAGGAAGAAAACCAGTCACCATTAAATCTGTGTGCAGTACATGAAGTGAGATCTTACCAATAATTTTGCAGATCAGGTCTAGAAGGGCCTGATGGCTTTTGTTTAATCTTTCTCCCTCCATATTAATCACTTTTTATTTTGTTCTCTTTATTTGGATTTGATGATCTTCAGTCAGACCGCATTAAGTGTTTTTTGTCTTGTCTTTTTCCCACCAGCCCATCCTGAAGCCTGCAGAGTGAAATAAGCCTGTATAGGTACTAAAAAAGAAATGCTGTCACTGGTGGCTCTTTTAGCATCAGGGTCGATCATAACAGAAGCTTTAAGTTTAACTTTAGAAGTGGTGTCTACTCAAACTGTCATCACTGAAATAATGAATCCACTGCACCGCCGCTGCAAAGAGTGTGTGCTCACATGAACATCTGACAGCAGTACCTACTTGTCAGGCCCTGCTGGGCTGTCTGAATCACTCTGTGGTAATATCACGCTCCGCTGCTTACGGCTGCTGAGGGATGGGGTCAGGTGACTTAATAAAATAGTATTTCAGTGATTCCCCAAACCTCGGTGCACGCTGTGAGCCCGGGGCCACGCAGATGGTGGACAGTGTGACTGCATTGATTGATTCTGGCTCGCATGATTGATGTTCACACATGTAGGCCAACACTGAGCCCATATAATTAAGTCCTGCAGGGAGAGTCTAGCCATAACCTCTGAGCTGATTAACTCTGAGATGGGAGGCTTAGAGTTTCCAGTTGCACAACAGCTGATCGCAGTTCAATAGACTCTGTGCGTGCTCACCCTGAGTTATGAAAGAAAGCCATCATCAGTTGGTAAAGCAACAAGCAAATGAAGAACAGAGCCTCCATGTTAATCCAACAGAGCGAGGATTATGAACAGGACCAGGACAGTTATCTTAAAAAACATGAGAGGCGAAAGACTCTTTTCAGTCAGTGTTATCCAATAAGTCGTCTTTTACCTAGATCCTTTTTCTAAATAGATAAAACTGACAGGGACAAAATACAGGTAAAAGCTGAAGATAACATATGGATCAAACCGATCTGGCACAGTTTAGTCATGCACCTCCAAAGTACTCTGCAACAGTCTTGAGCCAACAGTTTTTATATTCTGCTTCAAAGGAGGCAGACTGTGTAGTGAGTTACACATTTGTCTATCAAGCAAGAGATCCCTGGTTTGAGCACAGGTGGAGACACAAATCCCTTTGGGGTTGCATCTGGCATCAAAATGAGCAAAATCTAATACCCAGAGCTACATGCTGTGTCAATAAGAGGGCAGCTGAAAGGAGCGTTTGGCCTAGAAGAAACAGGTCTGAAGAAGTGATGAAACCAAATTCTAAAATGTTTGGATCAAATGGTTTCCAAAATGTACAGAGGTGGTCAGCGAGTGTCTATAGCCATCTGTCTACGGTGGAGGCTCTGTCATGGTTTGGGGCTGTATTTCACCTAATGATGTCATAAAAGTACCATCAGATTTTGATCCATCACACAATACCATCTAAAAAGCATCTGATTGGCTGCAGCTTTATTTTTCAGCATGACAATGATCCCAAACAAAATATCAGTGCTGTAAAAGTATAAGAAAAGAACACAGTGGAACACTATAAGTCATGGATTGGCCTCCCCAGACCCCGGACCTCAACATTACTGAAGCAGTGAAAGAGGTGTGTATTTTTATTATTATTTTTTCTCATATGGGAGGGTTTTTTTTTTGTTTTGTTCGATTTTAGAGGGGGGTTAAACGCCTTTTAGAAAAATTGCTTGTGGGCAGCGGGAGTTACACGGAATACAAACCCACTCTTTCTCAATGTGTATGAAACATCGGTTATGGAAACAGGCACTTTATACCATGGCATCAACTGCGCATGTGTGACTGGACAGCTATTCGTCATTTATTGCAGGACTTCCTGATGTAAAAACACGCTGCCGTGCGTAGAGTATGGTACAGTTTACTAAACGCGTACGACAACGGCATAAAAAAAATGCACATTATCTGAGCCAAGTATGACCTCATCCGCGTGATGATCGATCTGTTGTTTAGAAAAGCTACCAGACTTTGAGTGTGCACAGGCGCAGTACTAAACAAACCCGGTCTGCAAATTAACTGTAAACAAGCTGCACAGTAAAGCAGCGTCAGGGCTCAGGGACTATTTTCTGTCACTGTACTAAAACGCAACTTTAAAACAACCACAGGTGAGCCCCCTGAGCAGCCATGTCTGATCG
>VUQG01001681.1:13174-31596 GCA_015106755.1 Etia nguti | reverse complement strand
AATCTCAGAAACACAGTGAGCAAATCAGCAGTCTTGGCATTATTGCTAGCTGCCTCTTAAAACAAAGTTAAAAAATGTATATCTCAATCTGACTGAGAAATTGGTCCATACTTTCATTACAGCTACTGTTAGACTACTGTAATGCTCTATTTGCTGGATTGTCCAAATTATCAGTAGAACGACTTCACCTTACACATAAACGGAAATTTGAACATATTAATCCATCTCATTGGCTCTCAGTTCAACATAGAGTCACCTTTAAAATCCTTTCTATCAGTTTATGAAACGCTCAGTGATTTGGTCCTCCTTGTACATCTCTGACTTGCTCAGTGTCTATAACCCGATTAGCAGTCTCAGACCATCAGGTGGATATTTTTTCCAGAATTAGATCCAAGCTTTCATTTCCTGTAATCCTATTCTGTGGAACAAGCTGCCTACCGATGTCTTTTACAATTTTGTCAACATTCAAAAAGAGACTCAATATATTTTTATTTCTTTTAAGTTTACACCTGGTAACTGCGCATGTGTTATTTTAGTTTTTTGTAAAGTTTGTTTTGTTGTTTTTCAATACCTTAAGGCATAGTAGGCCTGCATAGGTTTTTATGTTTTGTTCTTTTATGTTAAGCGTATTGAGTTTACATGTAATGAAATGTGCTATATAAATAAAATGGCCATTGCTATATTTTTATTTAGTGTTATTTCTCAATTGAAATAAAATATTAGTGTCCATTTGGGGGATATAGTGTATTTTTAAAGCCCAGGGTGTTTTCATGATGGTGTAGGATCCAAATTTATTTAGAACCTGTGTACAAGTGACTGTGTATATCTTTTCTCCTCTTTTATTTTAGACATTTTGTTCAGTCATAAATTTTTATCTATTGAGTGGGTTTGATTTGCCAAAGTTTAACATTTTCTGCTGTGTCTAATAACATATGATTATGCCTTACTGTAAAGTAAATGCATTTTCTACATTAGAGGTCTCTCACCAGGACGTGACCTCTGATGCTGCCTTCAGGTACTTTTTGAAAGCTTTCTTCACAAATAAAAAAAATAAAAATAAAATAAAATGGTTGTTGGTTTAAGGACGACAATTATCGTGTACATTTTGGGTCAAGTCGCTGAAAATATGTATTTAATGTATTTACTGTAAAGTAAACATGGTACAGCAGGGGGAAAAACACTGTAGGTTGTGTCTCAGCCGAGGTTCTATGTTTTTACGCAGTAATTCATAGATAAATATAGCTGTTTTTTTCAACAACACATCTTAATGTCACATCCTGTTTAATCAGGGGTGATCTATAGCGGAGTATAACTAAGATACTTTAGTCAAGTACTGTCCCATTCTCGAGAAAAATATATACCTGTTACTTTTTTAATCGGAATTATTTTTGATATTCTACAGATTAAAATGCTTTAGGTACATTCGGGTTTTCATTTTTATTATTATTTTTAATCGTCTAATACTTTTGCAGTTCTCCGAGTATTTTCCCTGCAGCATCTGAATGCAGCACAGTTTCAGACGTCGTCGGCTCAGCTGTCCCAACTTTTTTTTCCCGCGAGATTTTGCGCCGTTTAGCAAAGCGAGTGGGGTGAAATCTCGGGCGAGCGTGAGAACCAGCAGGGTGAGAGGAACAAATAACGTGGAGACCTAGAAAGTGTGTGCACACATTCAATCATTTCTCAAGAAGACAGCACGGTAACTTTAAACGACATCAGCTTCTCCGGGGACGAGAAACATTTCGTTTAGCTTCACTTTCTTGCACTTTGGTAAAGTTGAGCTCTGCGCGGCTCGGAGTCCCCCACCTCGAAGTAGAAAGTCGGTCGGTGGTCGGCAGTTGGTCCTGCAGGAATGTCGCGACCAGAGAAACACGACTTTTATCGAGATGAGGTGAACAAGACGATATGGGAAGTCCCGGAGCGGTACCAGAGACTGACCCCGGTTGGATCCGGCGCCTACGGATCTGTCTGGTAAATCGCTTTCCTCCAGAAAGTTCAGTTAGGTGAAGTTAGCCTGACGTATCCATTCATTTAGACGGGGCCTGCGCTTCACAAGCTAATGGCGAGCAAGGTGGAGCCACGGTGTCTGTTTGAGCAAGAAAAGCCCAGAACTTGTTATCTTTGACGTGTTACCGAGTTGTAATTATTAGTTGCTGATAAATTCCTGGCTGTGAACTAAGTATAGAAAGTCTGATCCTCATGCACTGATCAGTGGACATGTTAAGAGTCACACAAGTGATCTGGTCTCCTCAGGTTACTCCCCACCACATTTGTTCTGGATAAAGACATTTAATGCACATTGCACCATTAGTGCAACAAATATAGCTGCTTGCTGCTAGGTAGGCTGTTTTAATTAACTCGGTACCTTCATATTGACGATGTAAGCACAGCTTCTGGAAAGGATGTTTTTATTATTGGGAGCACATGTGGAAAGTTGAGATGTCCACTTCACTGATCTTGCATGGATAAAGTCAGAGTGCTGTAATCTAAAACAATCAATAGACTGACCAATTGGCTATTTAAAAAAAAATCTATAATAATAATAAGTGCAAGCAGTTTTCTGTTTAAGTCACTGTGATGTTAGTATGTTTTACTTTTGTGGCTATCTTAAAAAAAAATGATTGAAAATGATCAACAGCTGCTAAAACTTCCCAAGTTGGTTGCTATGAAAACCAGCTGCTGTCTTCATGCAAATTTGATAGGCAGCCTCATCAAAACCTTAATGTTCTCTCAGTGTTGCCTTCCAGTCTTGATAACTAGTTATCGGTTAGGGAGCCCTGCAGTTAATGTTTGATACGTTATATACAAATGTGCAGCTCAGAGGTATTTGCATGCACAGCAGAGTGGAGATCTTGCCTCTTGAAGGTGGGTTTCCTTAATGTTGCCTAGCGGCAGTAAGGTCATCTTCGGCTGAATGGACCCTTTGCATAGGTTTTTAATTAAATGGATTGTGCTGCTGATAGGATCTGGGACACAACATAGTCAGCGGTACACTTGGTTTAGTGAGCAGATGTTTGTTTTGCAAATGGAAGAGGACAGCTGTGCTGTTGCCGGGCAATAGGATAATCTGTTGCTGGTCAGATTACTGTCAGCTCGCTGCTACTGCCGCACTGACTGTGATTGTTTTTATTATAACAGTGCCCTGGCTTATATTGTTAGGAGTTACGTGATGACTTCAAGTTTACTGTAGCTAGTAATTTGAAACTGAAACTGAACAGCATGTACTAAACTGTGTGGCGATGACGCACACCTGAACCCTGCTGCAGGTTGTTGGCTTTATCAGAAGTCGACTCCCATATCATCATACCTAATAAATGGAATGAGTTAAGGAGCGTCTTTATCCAAAAAGCTTGCACAATTGAACACTGTTATGCACAAATCGCTAAGAGGACATAGTCTTTTTTACATGTGTTCATACCACTTAAAAAATACTCTTGTTTGGTTTAGGCAAGGGTGCTGCCTAGATAATGTCTGCATTATGTAAAACAAAGGATGACTACACTGTTTTGACTTCATGCAATCAGACTTGAGGTCCTTCTTATGAGGGAGCTGACGAGATGATTTAATATCTAATACAGCTGAAATGGGTAAAAGTTCAGCGCAGCAGTGTATGTGGGGAAGACCAGTTAAAGCGACTCAAATATATGCTATAGGTGGTTTCTTTGTTAACCTTTAATATCTGATGATGTTGATGTGTCTGTGGGCACGCTGGAGTCCCCACAGCAGTCACACGAGGCCATCCACAAGCCGTGACTCTGGTTAGGTGAGCTAAGCAGGGGTGGGGTGGGTGTTGCTTTTGGGTCAGAGACAGTTGGTTTTCAGAGTGGGGGATATACTGCTGCCAGGGCTGCTTGCAGTCTGCTGAGAGATGGCATTTTCTGCTGATGTCGTCCTTTTCCCCAGCCTTCAGCAGCTCTTCCTGCACCTACTTTGGTTTTGAGAGCAAACTCAGACCCAGACTGAGCCACATGAAACCCTTCAGTTCCTCTGCCTGAAAAGGACGGGCTTGCTTTGATTAAAGCCACAGTCTTTCAGTGTTAAATAAATGCTCATCACTTGTTGGTTTTATTATCTAAATCGGTGTATGCTAAAAATGAAGGTGTTTTACCCAATGAGATTTAAGCTCACATGTATGCTTTTGTTTTTTTAAACAGCTCCGCCATTGACATGGAGACTGGTTTGAAGGTCGCTGTGAAGAAGCTCTCTCGGCCTTTTCAGTCCATAGTCCACGCCAAAAGAACCTACAGAGAGCTGCGGCTGCTTAAACATATGAAACATGAAAATGTGAGCAACTTGTCTGTCTTCAATTTGTTCTGTCTGTTGAGAACAAAGCCCTGCAGTGGTCTTTGCTCTTCAGTTTTGAGCTTAACAGTGTTTGTCTCATTCTTGCAGGTAATTGGCCTCTTAGATGTCTTCACCCCTGCCACCTCTCTGAAGGACTTCACCGACGTGTGAGTCAAACGTGCTTCTTTAAAACAAATTATGTTATCTTCAATTTAAAGTATCAGGGAGTGCTTTTGCATAATTTATCAGTGATGTGAAGCTCAGCAGCCTTGAGTTTCTCAGCAGCCCACAATCCCGACTGTTCCTGGAAAACACCTGGAGGCATGCCAGGAGACTGAAAACACTGAAAAACATTCTTTAGACTCTCTGCTATGTTAGTTATTCACTCACTGGCTGTAGCCAGTCTCTTCATCACCAGCTTCCTTCCTTTTTGTTTCCTGGTTTCTGGTTTTGTGAAACATGCAGTACATGCCCCGGTTTACAGAAAAGCAGGTAGTTATTGTTTGTTGATGCTAAAATCTCTTGGAAGTTGGAAGTGAACACCTTAACAGTGACTCAGCATGCAGTTGTGCGTGCCGCCTTGCTTGTCATCGGTGGAGTGTCACTCTTTTTTTTTTTTTTTCCCCCTTTCTTTTTGTTCTCTACACTTACACGAAGTTCAAACTGTAGCAGATTTCAGGGAACACCTCATCCAAGAATGCGTCTCAAGTGAATACTTGGAATCATGCACTCATTTATGATTTCATACTTTAAATGTCCCTGTATTATTGACTCATCCTATTTACTGGTTCATTATCTGAACCAAGTGATACTGGAAGCATTATCGCCGATATCTAAAATTCATGAAAGTCAGTGTGGCAGGAAACTGCACAGATCCTGGGAGCATACAGTGGGTAAAATAAACATTGAACACAACACCAATTTTCTAAGTAAATACATTTCTGAAGGTGCTATTGACATGTAATTTTCATGCCAAGCCACACATGCAAAGAAATCAAACCATAGATGTCCATAAATTCACTTATATGTAATAATAAGAAATGACATAAGGAAAAAAGTATTGAACACATGAAGAAAGGGAGGTGCAATTAGGCATGGAAAGCCATGACACCGGCTGAAATGTATCAGTAATTAGCAAGCCTGCCATTTAGTGTAAATTAATATGGTAATATGGTTCAGTCCCAACTGATGGCCTATGAAAAGGTGTCTCATTACAAAGGTGTCACACCGTAAAACCAGTGAGCTCTCTCAAGACCTTTGCAACCTTATTGTTGTAAGGTTTCTGAAGAATTTCAGAAGAATTTCTGAACTACTGAAGGTTCTATTGAGCATCGTTGGGAACACCCTAAACCAGCCAAACCAAAACTGGGCTCTTTGGATGCTGTGATGCACATCATGTTTGGAGGTCAAAAGACGCTACATGTCACCCTAAAAACACCATATCAACAGTGAAGTTTGGAGGTGGGAACATCATGGTATGGGGCTTGTTTTTCAGCATACAGCATGCTTCATATAACTGAAGGAAGGATAACAGGAAAAATGTAATGAGACATTATTGATTATGAAGATGAAACGAGGGTGGATGTTTCATCGAGATAATGATCTCAAACATACAGGGAAAGAGGGAAAATAAGTCTGCTAGAATAGCAACTAATCATCTGACCTGAATCCAGTTGGAAGTCTATGGAAAGAACTAAAGCTCAGAGTTCATTGAAGGGGCACACAGTGCCTTCAGGATTTGAAGGATGGACCAAAATCACACCTGAACAATACATCCACCTTTCCTCCACACAGGAGGCGTCTTGAAGCCGTAATCACCAGCAAAGGCTTTGCAAGAAATATTAAATAAACTTCAGTAAGCATGTTCAATACTTATTCCCTGTGTCATTTCTCATTATTACACATAATTTATGGACATCAATGGTTTGCATGGATAGGATGTTGGTGAGATTTTCATGTCAATGGCACCTTTAGAGATATATTTACTTAGAAAATTGGTGACACGTTTAATATATTTTTTTTTACCTGCTTTATATAAACTCTTAACTTGGTCCTCGGCTATATCACAAACCTCTAATTTGAGATTTGCTGCCAATTGCTAGAAAATGTTGGACATTTGCACTGAGGCTCTCTGTTACTGCTCTACTGGCTGAAGTAAGAAGCAGTAACAACAAATATCTATCCACTTGTGCACGGTTAAGTTTGTTGGGCAATCTGTCCTGGGATTTCCCCAGGAAATTATTTAGCTGAGGCAGTAGGTCATTCAGCTCTCTTTGGAGGTGACTAATTGGAAGGTGATTAAGTCTAACTATGTAATAATCAAATGAACTAATTTATGTAGTTTTCTGTGAAAGTGTCTGTCCTCAGTTTTGTTAAAGGTTATGTGTTACTTTGCATCAGCTCTTTAATAAAATATTAACTACATATAACTAGAATCCTAAACAACAGAGCCCTGATCTCAACATCAGTCTATCCAGGTTCATGTGAAGAAAGAGAAATAAATGAGACTTTTTGCTTGGAACACCAAACCTCCTTTGAAGAGCGTCATGTGATTTGAAGTGCCGTGAAACTTGCATGGTGTTGTGTTTATGCTACAACACACAAGCTAGATTTGTTTTTTTTTTTCATAATCATTTGGAGGTATATCACAATTTTATTCATGTAATAGTTTATAAGGATCATGCAGTCTGTGTTTGGTCTCAGGATGGAAGAAAATAACAATGCTGTGTTCAGTATTTGATCTCAAGCTTCTCTGACAGCTCAGTCAGATCACACAGTTAAGACAATTTAAATTCAGAGTGTGGAAAAGGCTTCTGATAGATGACTCAGGCTCATGCAGAGATTTGAAGCGTAGTGAAGTTCTCCTCATTTTTCATCCGTCGTCTTCCCGAGTATCTCCTCTTCTCTGACGTATTGTGTCTGCACAACCTTTCGAAAGTTGATTAAATCTTTGTGCAATATTTTTCCTAAACTTTTTTCCCCTCTATGATATTGGACATTTAAAATTGCAGCTGTACAGCAGTGCAGTGGTTAGCACTCTTACCTCACAGCTAGAAGGCTCTGGGTCTGAGCCTGTGGGTCGGCTGGGGCCTTCAGAGTGGAGTTTAAAGGGTCTTCCTGTGCCTGTGTTGCAGTTTTCCCAGTTCTTCAGTGTCCTCTCAGTCCAGAGATAATTGGTAGTTTTTAAATTGATTGCAGGGGGTAGGTGCCATACCCCGCCTCTACCCCGTAGATGGTCGACTGGGATATGTTCCAGCCTCTGATGACCCAATTGGATAAGTAGTTAAGAAATTGGATGGATCAATTGCAATAGACTGTATGTAAAAGATCAGCGGGGCCAATATGACATCACTCATTGGTTTCTAAATTCTGCATTTTGAAGCATCACTGCTGGTGTTTAGGCACCAGTGTGTTAAGTTTGTTTTGAGCCAGAAATGACCATATTTGGATGAGATGGTCGAGTGCAGGGTTATCAGCTAAGGCTGTCAAGCAGTGATTTGGATCCATAAAGTGACACGTGTGTGTGTGTGTGTGTGTGTGTGTATACATATTAATTAATGCAAATTAATAATTTCACTCGCTAGAACTAATACAGAAATGTTCGCTTCTTTGCCACAGAACAGAGGGACTTTTAAACTTAACCAAAACCTAACAGGTGAAAGATATATGGCCATAATCAGGTTTTTAATGTATGTAAATTTGGAATTTTAATATTAACGTCTTAAGGATTATATTTATTTATTGTTTTTGTTTATGTTTTGTGTTTGTTTTTGCATTTTGAGTCTCCAGTGGCCACTTTAAGAATTGCATGTTATTTTTCATTTATTTATTTATTGTTTTGTTAGCATTTATTTTTTAGCCCCAGAGGCTGAGGTTTGTGGTGTACTCATTAAAGTCCATTAGGTCTTGGTAGGTTTATGCAAAGATGATTCATGTCAGTGCAGCATCATTTCAAACCACATGTGCTCATCTCTGCTGCAGGCTTGCAGATCGAAGCCATGTTCGTATGACGCACTGAAATATGTAATAAACTGTTTGCAGATGCATTGCTTCTTGGGTAATGTAGGCACAGGGCTTTTGAAAGGGAAGACAAATGTGTGACAAACAAAAAAAGAGGACCCACAATGCTTAACTGCTGAAGTAGACTCATTGAAACTGAACACTTTAATGACGTACTGGAATTTTGTCTTCATACTTCGAGTGGCAGCATCTGTGCGCTGTTGTAATGGAGAGCTGTCCACTCAAGAAGCCCCGCCCTCCTCCCAGAAAAGCATAATGCCATGGAGGACTCGAGGCAATGCGAGGTCACACATGCAGACCACATGTAAAGCTTGACCCCTGTGGGAAAGAGAACAGGGGGTAAATCAGTGGGCTGACATGTCTTTTGCAGTTTTTGGCACTGTTCTCCAGTGCACATCTGCCAAATGCTGTAAAGTTTCTGCATGCAGCATAAAAATAAGTAAAAATGTCAACTGTGCAGGTCCTCTGGGTATGACCCTCCAGCTCTAAAAATACAAGCTTAGTCACAACAGAGCGGCTGAGACTCCTCAGTGCTCTAACCATGCCCCTCTTTATTTAGGAGAGAGGAAAAGAGAGGTCACTATATATATATATATTTTTTTATTTTTATTTTATTTTATTTATTGTTTTATCCCCAAGGCGAGTGAACTTAGGTGAGTGTCTGTGTCCTTCTGTTTGCAGCTGAGAACAAGTTCAAGCACAACCAGATGCTATTTTAAGCCCTCGTTCTCTGTACTGTGTGAGAATAGACGAGTATTCATGAAACGGGTATTTGTTGTGCAGCAGACTGACGAAGCAGCACGTGGCTCTGTGAGTTTTGGCTCCAAAAGTGCCAGTCTAGCATCCCGCTCTAGACTGCTTCCATAAGTGCTGTTTGGGCATTTTAAACAGCTTTGGGATTAGATTTGAATTATCCACTGATGCAGTACTATTAGGCCCATTTGTCTGGGGTGTGTTGTTAAATGACATTCCATTTGTGAAGGGCTTGGCCTTTCGGTGCCTCTGGAGAGAAGTGAGAGTGAAAAGAAGTAGTAGCTAAACCGGTTTAAGCTCACATAGCCATATGGGAAATTAGGCACATGCTGCAAACAGCTCTGAAATGATTACTTTGGAAGTGCAAATACATTTTATGACATTAGTTTTTTTTTTGTTTTGTTTTTTTAAATGAAGTGAGAAACATTGGCATGGCTTCTGACACTTGTCTGTTTAAACTGTGACAACAATCTTTTCTGCTTTGGCAGGTATCTCGTGACTCATCTAATGGGGGCAGATCTCAACAACATAGTCAAATGTCAGAAGCTCACCGATGACCACGTGCAGTTTCTCATATACCAGATCCTTCGAGGATTAAAGGTGAGCTTAAAGGAATCGATTGACGATGTGGAAAATGTGCTTATTTCCTTCCTTTTCTTGAGCAAGATAAAAAGATTGATGCCACTCTCATATCTGGTCAGCTTAGCACAAATGCTAGAGTCCTAAGTGTCTGGCAGCTAACCTGGGCAAGACATGCAGTTTTTCCATCTTGCCCAGTTTGACTTGCTCTACCATGCTGCTCTAAATAAGTAAGTAAAAGTTATTCATATAGCACTTTTCACAGATAAAAATCAGAAAGTGCTCCACATTAAATGCAACTCTCTCTTTCCTGTCCTCAGTGCTCAGACTGTGTTGGAGATTCTAGTGAAATCTCTTCAGTTTCACTATGGTTTAGAGCAGGGGTGTCAAATGTATGGCCCGTGGACAATTATATCCGGCCTGTGAGATAATTTCATATGTCAGTTATTAATGGCCCGTCTGTATGTAGCAGCCTAATCTTCAGCCCTGCTGAGAATCCATGCAGGCAGGGATGGGACTTTAATTTGATGGGCACACCATATGGCCAAATACATGCAAAGACAGACTGGGATCATACCATTATTGAAAGAAGGAAGGGGGGCAGACGTTCCAAGATGAGAAGTGTAGTGGTACAGGCCAGGTACACAGAGAGATGGGGCAACCGGATTTAAATGCAAGCATTTCGGGAAAAAGTGAAGAAATGAGCAAAAATCTAAAATGACCTGTCTCCATTTCAGTGATATTGGAGAATGCAAAGCTGAGTGCAGAATTTATTAAATTAGGAGGTGGATAAAGTGATAACCTGTTTTTATTTTCAGCAATTTTCCATTGTGGAAGTATTAAACTTGTCCGGGCCTGAAACTTCGTGTGTGTTGTCCATAGTAGTAGCAAATCCATAAAAATAAGGCTTTTATGGAAACACTGAATAAAAACTGCTTCCTTGATAAAGACTAAATTTACTGTTTACTATTGAATATTACATAAACTATATACAAAGTACCTGTGAATGGCAGGGATGCAGAAATGTCTGCATGTAGCACAGAGCCATGGCTCAGTTTCCTAGTGTCTGACAGGCCTGAATGTGCACTTGAAGCCATTTATAATTCTTGACTTGTTTGATCTGCTGTTCACCACAAACAACCTCAAGCAGAAATTTTGGACTTTTAACAGTATTTTCGTAAGTTTTACAGCTTTTCTTACTGATAAAAACTTCCCTTATTGTCGTTCATACTACACAAAATAATTAAGCAATAAACAATGAACCTGTTGAAAAGGGTTTCACCTTTGATAATAGATGTGTTTGTGAATCTGCTTTGGTCCGAGTGACGTAAATTTTGTCATCAGACCGACCTGTTTTTTTTTTTTTTTTTAAATGCTTTTTTTGTGACTGCATGACAAAGCACCGACTACGACTGCACCACAGGTGGCAGAAGTTCAAGAAGTATAACAGGAGTGGTGACTGGGCTTGTATCTACAGCTGTCCGTGTCCACAACAGAGTGTAATCAAGGCCTTAGCTGCCCTCCATGTTTCCATTTTCTACTGTAGGCAAAGCTTACCTTCTCCTAGCTTCATATATTTAATGTACAGATATGAGTGGTATCATTATATTATCTACCTCTAGACAAGCAGTTCCTTCAGTGATACTTGTCTAATATTTTTACATTGTATCCTATATCTCCTGATGTGTTTTGTTGTGTTAAACCAATCCATCTGTAAACACATGATGTAATCTGACACGTCTGCTCCTGTCTCTCTGCAGTATATTCACTCAGCAGGCATCATACATCGAGTAAGTGCTGTTTCATCTTTGTCTGACAAAAGTCACTCTCTTTGAACAGGGAGGACATGAAGTGTCCTGGGGTTTATGACTTCTTTCACTTTGGAGAGTCAGACTTGTTAATCCTCTGAAAAGAAAGGAAGTCATAACACTTTGACTTTAGATTAAATTTTTAATGATATAAGACTCATCTTTTTACAAAGGAAAGAACAGATTTACTGTCTTCATCTCACCATCTTGGCTTAACTTACACTAAATCAGACTGATGGCTTTCGTTTTCACAGGATTTAAAACCAAGTAACCTGGCAGTGAATGAAGACTGTGAGCTGAAGGTCAGTGAAGCGCTGCTTTTATTTGAAACATCAGTTTATCTCAAACCTGCCTACAAATGTAAATGATTTGGTAGTTGTTTTTTTTTAAGTCTTCCTTCTTTTTTTGCATTTAAATTGTTGTCAGATTTTGGACTTTGGTCTGGCACGGCACACCGACGATGAGATGACCGGCTATGTGGCGACCCGCTGGTACCGTGCCCCAGAGATCATGTTGAACTGGATGCATTACAACATGACAGGTAGACGGCATAAAGAAGCTCCCTTCTGTGATCAGTCTGTAAATGGAAGAGTGTTCTGGGTATAATGTCTGCATCCTGACCTTCTGTGTTTCAGTGGATATTTGGTCTGTGGGATGTATAATGGCAGAACTTCTCACTGGACGCGCTCTGTTTCCCGGCACTGACCGTATCCTTTTCATTTGACAGTTCGCTGTGCACACCATGAACTCCTGCAGCTGACAATTTATATAACAAATTAAACTGGTCCAACACACACTGATGTTGATGTAGAGGCACTGATTTGTCTGCAGTAAATCTGCAATACTGTTTTTCTCCGTCCTCACACGAAAAGCCACCTTTCCCTTTCAACACGACTCTGCCTGAGGCGTTTTCTTATGAAGAGCGATCACGCTTCCTTCTCACTTGACACATGCACCTCTGAGTAGTTTTTCCACTTTGGCACTATGAGTCTTCATATATTTTAAGTGTGTGTCTTTGGCTCGGGTCCACTTTCATTCTGTGTCTCCTTGCACCACCCTGTTTCTTTCTCTTTTTTCTTTGCCAGTATTTGGTAGCTAACTGCTGAGCTTGTAAGCAAGCGCTCCACTAGGCTGCCCACCGCCTCCAATCATTTTCTATTAAAAGCACCCATTATAAATTAATTCAGTGTCTTCCACAGGAAACACCTCAGATTCTTTTTTTCTCCCTCCTCCTGTGTGTGAAATGTAAAGATGTTAGGATTGATTATCACACAGGTTCACAAGAAGGTCAGATTACAGATGTTCCCATGTGCAGCATCTGGTCTTCCTTTACCGTGTGCTGGTAGATATTGATCAGTTGAAGTTAATAATGCTGCTCGTCGGAAAACCAGGTCCAGAGCTCTTGAAGAAAATCTCTTCAGAGTCTGTGAGTTCCCAAAGCTGCGCAAGTTTTTTTCCCCCTTTCTCTCTCTCTGTCTAACCATATTTCTACTCTAAACTCTGCACTCTAGTGTGGTTCAGCTGGAAATATCTGCTTTGTAATGACAGCATGTTTTTCACCCTCCAGCCTTGTGGGTGTGCTTTGTTTCTCCTGAGGAGCATTAAGCAGTGTTTGCTGTGAGATTATTGTTACACAGGTGATTTCATCTTTCGCTGTGTGCCTGTAATGAGAAGTGTTGTCATGTGTCTTTCCTCTAATTCTGGGGATACTTAAGCTTTAGTTTTCTGTTTTTTTCTGGCCTCAAAGCTTGGAGACTCGTGACCCGGAGTTTAGCCTCACACAGTGTTGCGTTGAGAAACGGCTTCTTAGCTAACTCTGCTATGTCACTATACTCCCCTTGACACAAACTTCAAAGACATAAACCAGCTTCAGCACATACTCCGTCTGACAGGGACGCCCCCAGCAACTCTAATGAACAGGATGCCCAGCTATGAGGTGAGGAGCATCCAGAGGTACTTTCTTGAGAGCAGACTGGCAGCGGGGAGGACAGTCAGACTTTCCTCAGGATTTGTGCTTATGTTGATGGTTTCCACACTAACGCATCCTAAAATAGAACAACAAAAGCAACAAGAAGTACTCAGAGCGCAAACCTCCGCCAAGACAGCTCACTCCCTAAACATTATTTATGTGCATAGTACATGTGTAGCATTCGCTCCATTGTTTTACAAAAATCCATTTAAATGTTTAGTAATAAAGTTACTTGTGCATGAATAACTTGAGCTTCTTATATAATAATATACTACGGTATATTTCTAACTATGTAGGCAGCTTGTTCTCCTTCTCTTGGCAACACTTTCTTTAAAGATGAAACGCATTTTAGGCTCAACTTGAGAGACAGTTAGATGTTAAAGTGACGTCAGAGGTCAAATGTGACATATTTGGATGCAAACTATAATGTTGATATTTAGAATCCCAGTATACCAGTATCATTTATTAAATGTTGCCAATACAAAGGTTGTGAAATTTGAATCATAGTTTTAAAGATAAAAGACATTTTACCTGACCTCGAGGAAGAGGTCAAAGATCCAAAGTAATGTGATATTTTGAACCCTCATCACCATTTCCTATATGTTGTCAATGCAAACAGTGGCAGTAAGCTATATATTGTTATCACTTTAGCCTTCAGATCAATCTGTTGACCTTGAAGCAGAGGTTAGAGGTCAAATGTGACATGATATTTTAAGTCTTTATACAGTACTTTTACCACACTTATAAGAATTATAAGTTATAAGACTTTTTTTCAATAAATAATGAAGATGACCTTGAAGACCTTGGTGGATGTAAACTTTTCGATCTATCGTGTTTACAGACAGAATGACACGCCCGTAAATGCTATCAATAAGATGGTGGAGGTAATAATATTTGAAGCCACATTTAAAAAGAGCTTCAAGGTTTAAGGAAAACTCAAACTGCTTCGAGGCAAGTGGGGCAAAAAGCTGTTATTAAACACTGAATTTTACTGTTTTAGTCACTCCTGCGTCACGTGACATGCTTGCTGCACGTCGTCATAACAGTGATTTGCAAAAAGCACCTTGAGTTGGATTAAAAAAGTGCACTTCTGGATTTACTAACAGCATTTTGATGTCCAAAAAACCCTTTTCTTCAGTTTTTTTTTTCCTCTTAGAAAGGTGCCATCTTCTTCCACCATAACGATTTCATTTTAAACCACACGCTGATTTACATGAGAGGTTTATTATAAAGAGTATTATGATTGTAATACTTTTTGATTTTAGTCTTCGCTTGTGTAATAGACAAAGACGACAGTCCTTTTCTTTTTACAGGATACTTGGTTCATTATTTTTTTTTAACTTTATTGTAATTATTAACAAAAGTTTATTAAAAGCCATTATAAGAATAGAAGAATAGAAACAAGCTTTGCAGTGTAAACACTTGCACTCATAGGCACTAATGGGTTTTTGACTGCATGTGTCTCACTTCAGGTGGTCAAAACTCTGTAGCAATACATAATACAAGCTCAAGTTCCTCAATAATAATTCTTCATAAAACTAGTTTTAATGGTGCTTTAATTATCACAAGAGGAACTTGTTGACTGTAAACTGCACTCATCAGGAAAAGCAGTACAGATGTGGATAGATCTAAAAGCCGAACAAAGGTTGGAATCAGTCAGATGAAATAATGTGTCACGACATATTGTTGCTGGTAGGAACTCATGTTTGCTTTACTGTATTGATGTGTCTTCACAGGCCAGAAACTACATCAGCTCCTTGCCACACATGCCCAAGAGGAGCTTTGCTGATGTATTTATTGGCGCCAACCCACTCGGTAATGCCAAAGAAAACCTGGTTTCCTTATGATTTACAAAATTTACATAAAGAAATAATGGGATTGAGTGTGATTCAGTGATGTTTACATGCGGATGTGCTTTTAAGCTGTGGATCTTCTGGAGAGAATGCTGGTTCTGGATACGGATAAGAGGATAACGGCAGCTGAAGCTCTGGCCCACCCCTACTTCGCTCAATACCACGACCCAGACGACGAGCCTGAAGCCGAGCCTTATGACCAGAGCTTCGAGAGCCGGGAGCTGCAGATCGATGAGTGGAAACGTACGTCTTCTCGCTCTAAAAGTGACAGCATGCTGATGTGTTCCTCGGTAAAGAAACAAATCATCTTCTCCTTTCTTGCAGGACTAACCTTTGAGGAGGTGTGCAGTTTCCAGCCACCTAGCTTTGATGATGAGGATGACAGGGAGTAATGAGACGCGCCACCCGTTCAACCCAAGCCTTTGACTACATAACTTATGCTTTCAAGTCTCAGACACACATCAGCCTTCATTAGTCTATTAATTGAGAAAGAAATAATTATTCTTATTTATAAATGACTTAATGTTGGTCAGTTGCTGGAAAACGTCCCTTCCCGCCAACAACTAAAATAGTTTTCTATTTAATATTTAGACTTTATTTTGACTCCTCACTGTGATGCTGAGATGCTGAAACACTTTGACCTATTGCTGTGCTAGTTTTTATTTTTTGATTAATTTATGGATGAGCATTTTTCTGTTAGTTGAAAAAGGAATTTGCTAGTCAACCACTTCCAAGCAGTCGCACGCAGCCACCGATTCTTGAATTTCTGTGACGGAAGTACATTTCTGTATCTTTAGGTGTTTGACTTGGACAATGTGCCTTCTCTGTGCAGTCACCGAACTTTAATGCTCACCAACTGGATTTCTCACATTTTACTGTTCAATTTGATTAATTAAATTAGATGAAATCTGAGCCTTTTACTATATAGGGTTTTATTATTATTTTCACCAAGGCCCATAAATATGAAGAGGAATCTTAGTGACTACATGCTTTGCTCAAAATGTGTAAATATATATGTTCCATGTTTTTTAAAATTTCATGTATGTTTTGAAGCAATCACTGTTAGCATGTACATCAAGACATTGTGTGTGTTCGCTAGTGTGTTGTTGGTTTATAGGAATTTAAGTGTCGTGCCATAGCTTTTAATAAAAATGCAGCTTAAATGTGTAAAAGGAGGGATTTGTATTTATACTTTGTGGAGCTGGTATTTATAAGCAATCTAAAGATCCCTTAAGCTATTTTCAGTTTTGCATAGTAACTACTGCTTTAAGTCCTTTGTTTAACAAAATAAAGACTTATTTCTAAGAGATTTTTTTATCCTTATTTCCAAGCCAATCAGTTGTCTCTAACAATGGTGCCTTACCATGATTCATGGACTTGTGGAATCACCTTTGGCAGCAGTAAATTGAAGTAATAGTTTTCTGTGTGATTACCAGCCTCTCACATCATTGAGGAGGAATTTGCGTCAGTTCTTTGAGGTTTGTGGGTATTCATTTACGCACAGCCCTTTTAAGGTCCCACTACAGCATATCAGTTAAATTGAGGGCTGGACCATTGCGACGCCTTAAGCCATTCTGTTGTAGATTTGCTTGAGATCAGTCTAGTATTGCATGAGGCAAATTTGGCTGTCAGACAGACAGCCTCACATTTATCTCTAGAATACTTTGATATACACAGAAATTCGTGGTCACCTCAATGACTGCAAGGTATCCATGTGCTGTGGCTGCAACACAAACTCAAATCACCACTTGCCCACCACCATGCTGGTAGAATTATGGCTTGCTCTGTATTATGGCCCTAAAACTTAATATGAACTAATCAAATATGCATTTTCCCCCCAATACATTTAAACTAAATAACAAAATTATATTTTTTACCATTTTTTTTGCAGTGTGACAATTTGAGTTGCATAATTTTGCACTTGGCTTATAAATTAAACATTGATTTTTTTTATACGTTAAACCTTTGTTGTTGATGTTGTAATGTCCGAAAAAAAAAAAACATGATAAAAGATATTGTACTACGTTATACTTGTAAAATATTAAAATATTTGGTAATACTAATATAGAAGCTATTAATTTGAGCCTGCCAATTCTATCAAGTGTCCAGCTCTGTAAATTCCAGTCTGTGCCTTTTACCAAACCATGCATTCAGCTTGTTCTGTATCGCTATCAGCATCCAGTATAACAAAGGTTACCAACACTTTAATATTAATCCCAATGTGGGCACAAACCACTGAATCACGTCACCAATCAGGCAGCTCATTTAACCCACCTACCTACATTGCTGCCTTAGTTTAAAAAATGCACGAAAAGTAAATAAAAGGTTAAATTCCTGCGCTGCACGGCTATCAGTGAGACTGCTTTAAATACTTCTTTATAAGGTAGTTTGCCCTAAAATCCATAAAAACGGTTTGATACACGGGCAGAGACGTCACCGGGGAAGCTCCCCTTCGACATAGCGAGCCAGTGCGCATGCGTGGAACATTCGATCACTGGCTGTGTAGCTAACGGCTAAGCTACGGATCCAGCCGACATGGAGAGGAAAGGTAAATCTTTACGCGACACGTTGCACGCTGAGTGACTGGTGTAACATATTGTGTGCGGTGTTTGCCGTCACAGTCGATGTTCTCGTGCAGTGACAAATATAAAAACATATTTTTTCGCCGAGCAGCTTGCATTGTGATACGTGGTTTAATTGAACGCGTCCATCACGCACTGAGCTGGAGCGTTAGCCCTTTAGACGTTAGCTTTAGCTTCAATAGGACATCTCAGGATTAGCTCGATACATTTAGCTCTCCAGCTCCTTCCATTTTAAACACAGCCCGAAACACCGGCCACGGTAACCGTGCGTTCATGTATGAGTCCATAATTAGCCACTGTAGTGGCTGAAATCACTTCACGCCACATTACCGTGTTTGAGAAAAGCGTTGCCTAGGTGGGAAGCTCAGTGATGTAACTTAGCGTTGGATGAGTTCTGGCAAACCGACACATGCACTGACACTGATTTAGATACTGTTAGGTGCAAACATGACCCAACACGGTGCATAATGACCGGCTTTATGAACGGAGGGGTGAGGTAATTGTTTATTTCAGATGGGTTCGTTTGTTTTGTCTTGAGTGTCAGCTGGAAATCAACAAGGCAAACAGACAATGGTAA
>VUQG01001679.1:0-18865 GCA_015106755.1 Etia nguti | reverse complement strand
CTAAAAAGAACGACAGTTCAGATAAAAGATTAGAGCCTACAGCTAAAGTAGTGTCAATGTGAGGTTGCACGAAAGTGCTTGGAGATGTAGGTTCTGTTTGAAATTATTCACTCATTTACTTCTCCATACTCTTATTTTTTAGGGAAACTGGATGTTGAGAAAAGTTGAGCTCAGTGGTACAAAAAAACCCCAAAACTGTAGGGCACTATTTGGTCTTAAAATCAATGGCAACAGGTCTTATTGAGTGATTAATCCACATTTTATTTATTTTTTCCCTCCAATCATAATTAATATGTTCAAAGGAAACCAGGAGAGAGGTATAAATATGTGTCTGCAGCCACTTTTACAACACAACAGAGGTTTGGGTTTGCATTACAACCAGTGGTGTGGGGGATCTTGGGAAAACTGGCAAGCATCTGATTAGCAATTGTTTCATTTTTCATTTTTTAGAATGACAATGCTCCCAAATACACTGTTAGTACAATAAAAGCATGCCTGAATATATTTTCTCCTACCAAAATATAAAGAAAAGCAGGTTGGCTTAAGACTTTTGCACAGTACTGTAAGTAAGAGCAATTGTGTAAAGTTTGTTTAATTTTAACAATTCTGAAAATGAATGTCTGTTACAAATGTGATGGGAATGAATGGCAGGAAATCTCAGTGGGACAAATTTAGCAGATTATCTAACAATCTAACATTATCTAACAAATAATTATAAGACAAACAACTTACAAAGACTTCCATCTGGAGGTTTCGGGTCTGGTTTTGGGTGTTCAGCAAATTCGGTAAAGTGCACATTTAGTTTCTGCTGTAGGCTCTTGCTTTGTTGTTTTTTTCATATGAAAATAAAGTTGATTTATCGATAGGCTGACTGATGTTTGGAACCACTTGCTGAAATTGTGCAGACGTATGTGTGTGCTAGGAATATTGCTCTTACCGACTGCCGAAACGCGAGCTGATAAATGTTCCTGGCAAACATGGAACTGGCTGAGAGTATGGATGAGTCTGCTGATGACATGACCGCAGCTGACACAGCACCCAGACCAAAGAAGGAGATGTAGGGTGGGCAGAGGTGCTGAAGCACTATAGGAAGGATCATGTCTGACTCATCCTTATCCTTTGGAGGGAGGGAACCATATGTAGTTTGGTTCCAGTCTGAATCAGGACATGAGAAACAGTTAAAAATGGATCATTGTAAACAATGCAAATGTCACAGCTTATTATTACAGCTCTTATGAAACAATCAGCCAACCAATCAATCTTTGCACTCAATTGTCAACATTATCTATGAGTTAAATTAGAGAAACAGTCATCAGCATTTGTCTTAATTATTGGTTTGAACAAAAAAGCCCAAAAACAAAGTGCCTTGCATGAGGCAGTAATACAACGTAACTAAAGCTGAACAAACTGTACCTGGCACACCTTCGCATTTTAAGATTAATAGCATTACTTTTCCGGCCACCCTGCAGAAATTTAAGTGTACTGATTTCTTTATTACAACTTTTGATCCCTTAGCTTTTCAGACAAAAAAAAAGTTAATGCTCTCAGTGGATACACATGCTTTAAAGCTGAGAAACAAAAGGCCTTAATGTGTCTAGGTGCCTTAATAGCTGCACAGACTCAATCTGCTGTTGGTCAAAACACAATAAACAAAGCCACAGTAATAATAACACAAATTAAACTGGATACTGACTGAAAACTAGAGCCCAGTTTAACATAGACGAGGGTAATATACTGGTTTGTTAATGATCCGTGGAAGCATATGAGTCAGTATTAAATAATTATGGACATTATGTTGATTAATTGCATTTAACTGTTGTTGATTAATCATTGATAATGGTTAACATCATAAGGAACCCAGTAGTTCTGACAGGCTATGTTGAACTTATTAGATACAAAAGTATGCATGCATGTTAGCTGTACTGATACCCTCGTTTTCGTTAAGCCAGCATTCAGACGATTATGGTTTATGACAAACTCTCTCTTTTACCCTAACATTCTTTCTACTATTTTTTGCCCTACTCCTCCTCCACAAGACGTACCCAGTCTGTGCCTTTCTCTACCCATCCCCAGATATTCATAGTCAGTGGTTTATTAGTGCCAGTTATACGTGGAACGGCTTCAGATGGACCAGATTAATTAGCTCCTCTTCAGATGTAATATTCACTAAATCGCCATGGTCTGATGGCTCTCTCTCCTCTGCACGTTGTGACAGCATCCGTCTGCTGTTTACCCTCCAGACACTGTATACATCTGCATTTACACATCTGAAAAAAGAAAAGGGCTGCTGGGGTGTAAACAGCCCCACGAAGCCAGGGTGCTCTCTTTGATCACACTTTTGGTTTGAATAAAGGATCAGGTTCTTGGATGTTTCGATTGTCTTGTGATGTTTCATTTACTGCTTAATCACTGTGCGTGTCTGTGTGTGTGCACATCAGTCTTGGATTAGTCTCTGATTAGTGTGTGTTCGCCTAAATAGTCTGATTTAACAGCTGCAATCCAGACATAACAGCGTGTGTGCATATAAAGCAGCGGTGGCACTGTATAGTGATTGATACTTCTTCCTGTCGTTGTTGTCCTTGTAAATCTGGATCTAAATGATAGCTAGCTCCATTACTGCTTAAAAAAGGATTATATATACTATGCTTGGGTACACTGTTTAAAAAGAACTGTTTCTGCAAACTCAGCAAATTCAGTTTATTAAAATATTATGGGACCCCCATTTTAGCTTTAAGAATAATAATGTCTGATGCACCTGTGTGTGCATATTTGTGTTTGTGTCTCTGTGTGTATTATTACCAGTGGAAGCCCCTATAGCTCCTATGAGGACAGAGGGGACAGCCATGACCAAGCAACCGAAGGCAGCAAGGAATGAAAGGACCTGGGCGTAGGTAGCTGAAGAAGCAGAAAGAACCCGTTGAAAATAGACCTGCCAGGGAATCCCCCCCAACATCTAGAAACAGAAACACCAAACCAATGCATTACAATCAGCAGTCTGAAAAAATACTGCGAATCTCTTTGTTTCTAGTAAAGAACTCTATTTCAATACTAAGAAAACCTTAAATGCTATGTGCCATAAATGGGTCTCTTAAACACGATGTCTTCATTTTGACTTCGGTGAAAGTGTGTCTGCAATTGACTTTAGAGTTATATACTGTCTCTCGGTGAAACTTCAGATAAAACTTATGGCTTACAAGCAAAAAGAAGTTGTCCGCCCAGAGCCAATTGTCTTCGGGCTCAATCTTTCCGAGCCAAGGAGATTGATAGATTGTTTTCTTGGCTGTAACACCGATGTCTGACACGGCAGGATTGGACAGAGCAAAAGGCACACTGATCCACTGAAGGAGAAGAAGAAAATCATAATGCAATATTACTACAATAAAACATGTAAATATGAAATTATTGTATTTTTATACCATTTCAAAATCAAACTTTATGACTGTGACTGTTGAAATCAAGTTCTACTCTACCCTGTGTTGTTGATACAAAAGGTGCTTTTATCAATTTCATGTTTTGAATTGATTCTGTGTGTATACATTGATATCTCTGCTGGTCGAGTAGCTCTCAAACTCACCAAACCCAGAAAGATACAGAAGAGTTGGACCACATCTGTGTATGCAACAGAGTAAAGTCCTCCAACTAGTGTGTAGAAGATGGCTATCAGTGCTGAGATCACCACAGACATGTTGATATTTATATCCACTATCACACTGAGAGTCGCACCTGCATGGAAATATAACCAGAGTGAAAAAGAAAAAAAAATCTTCACTAAACTCTTGGTAACCTGATGTTTCACTCACAATGAGTTTGGGCATACAATGCAGTATATTGTAAAGCATATATCAGATTTAAAGTGGTGAGATTCACGATCCCATCCATTGGGATGCCTACCCAAAGCAGACAAAATGGCTGCAGACCAGAAGATTTCTCCCATGAGTGCAGGGATGAACAGCAGACCACCCATCCTTTTTCCATATAGCTGCTGGAAGGGATCCAGCATGGTCACATATCCACGTGATCGCATGGGTTTGGCAAAGAAAAGGCCCCCTGAGTGATGTCAGATGTTGAGGTAAGGCAGACAAAAAGCACAAGAGGAGCATTTTAGAAAGTTGCACAATACTACTAACTTAAGGTAAAGTGTGTTGATGCTGTATAATAACCTTAATGAATAGACCAAATTCTATATGCTTCAGCAATACAGCTTAAATTTACATTTACTTTAATATCAGTCCAATGGCACAAATATCAGTCTTCCTATACCTAAATATCATATCAATATGAATTTAATGTAAATGAATTTCTGTCTTAAAAATAGGAAAGCATATTCATTTCTAGGCAAAAAGTACATTAACTACATTAAAACTGGGTGATGCAACTCTTTTCCTTTTTAATCTTACTACAAGCAGGTATGTTTATCCAAGTTTTTCTAGGTTTCCTACCTACTACCAGGCTGAGAGCATAACCAAAGGGTGCCTGTGCCCAGGCCAGGCCGAAGCCTGGGAGGTAGACATATTCTGCTGTTCCGTTAATGTAGCCCCCTCCCACCCAAGTGGCTGAAAAAGAAGAAGAAAACGTATTTGTAAATTAACAAATCAAAAGAAAATCTGCATTTCAAGAAAATCTGTGATGGAAATTTCTACTTCTGCCCGCTGCGCAATCTGTGCGTAAAAGACCCTACTCAGTGGAAAGTTTTTTGTCCTTTTGGACCTTATATGGTATGTAAATTTGACAAAATGCGCACGTGGCTGCCGTCGAACAGACACCAAGAAATGTAGATTTAAAGACTCACCGGTCATCGTAAATCCACCAACGAACAAGCCGATGTCCCTTCCCCCGACCATGATACTCTCGCTCCGATCTAAGCCATCGCCAACTCCAGAGTTCTTATTCTTCCACGCAGCCCAGATCCCCACAAACAGAATCAGGACATAGAAGAGCACGATAGCCACGAGACCCTCGACGTGAATGGTCATCTTCCTTTTCTCCGCTTCCCCGCCGAGATCAAGTGCTGCTGCGCGCGGACTGGATACTCATGGAGAAAACCTGGACGAAACAAAGGAAAAAGCCTTTTAATGATACATTTGTGCTTTGTTAGAAATAATAAAAACACAAAATCCCAACCCGCAGAAACACATTTTAAGGAGTGCAGACAAACTGTAACTGCAACTACATGGAACATCATTTCAAGAGCTATCCACAATTTAATCAACCTGAAAACACTAATGTGAGACAAATACATTTCTTAACAGAAACAAAACAGAAGCATTTTATCCTCAGTGTGTCGGATGTAATACTGGGTAAGTCCAACTGATGCCCCAACCCGCTTCCACCGCCGTTAGAAATGATAGAACAAAGTATTTCAAATTTAATTTGCAGGTTTTCTGCGCACATGCACGCTTACTGCAAATATTCAGCTGTTACAGTTTTAATACTCCTTGTTAACCGAAGTTATATTAGCCTAAACAACTAATCACTTTTTTCCAATAATAATAATAATAATGATGATGATTTTTTTTTTAACCAAATGTCAAAGTTTAAATTAGTACACGTGAAAGTGTAACAAGTAATACATTTATATATACTTGTAAATTATAGTTTAAACTCCTCAGGTTAAACTATATTTTAGACAAAATAACCGATTTGCAAATTCCTGCTGGGAAACACTGCGACCATGAATCTTGTCGTATCCAGCAGGGACTCCAGCATGTGTCACTAAATCAACAGATCGGAATGAGAAACGATGCAAACTCGATCCAGTGGTATCAGTCCAAGAGTGCGCACATTATTAGAGTTACTTTAGTCAGTTCTTTACAGCAGCTGAACGTGTTTTACGCGCGTTATGCGCCCTCATTTACAGATATTCCTTTCGGCCATTTGACTTAAGTGAGTAAAAAAACAACGCATTTACAACTTTACGCTTCCAAAGATTTGCACCCACATTTGTATGTTTCTGGTAACTCTATTGCGCGCAAAAGTCGGGCACTCCTTTGTAATGGCGATGCACTGGGAAAAAAAATCCGGCCAGTTTTCCAACAGATACATAAAAACAGCTGCATTTATGAGGTTTGTGCGCCGCACTAAACTCAAACCTGAGGTTCCCGTTGCGCTGACACCATGGTGCCAAGAGGCCGGTATTGAATTATTGAGCTCTCTTTAAACCAATTGTCAATCCAGTAAAATGCAACCACATATCATTTTAGTAAAGTCATTAAAAAATAGAATTTTCTTACCTTTGCTTTGGAAAAACGGTTCTAAATAGATCACAACAGCTGGGACTCCAAAAGTAGATTTTAAAAAAGTGTAAGAGACAAATTATCTTTGTGATATATTGCGGTGCCAGTCTGTAATCCTCCTGGACGACCAAACACCATTCAACTATGTTGTTTTTTAAATCAGAAATGCTCGTCGGCAGCAGAGAGGGAGACGGACCAAGGGAGGGAGGGGGAGAGGCTGGAGGTGGGTGGAGGGGTGGAGATGAATGGGAGTGGTGGGTTTATTGGGTGCTGTCAGGGTGGGTAGATGGTGGATAAATGTCTTCCAGGGCAGGACGAAAATAGCACCTAATAGAGAATGGCATGACGCACAACCTCTGCGGAAAAGCTTTCCAATATCATAATATCATATTGGCAATAGATGAAACCTTTACTTTGCCAGGTTACATTTCAGGCCTGATTTATGATCTTGCGCAGGTCCTCGCTCGCTGATGATTAAGGCAAGGCGTCTTTACTGCAAAGGCTTGTTGTATGGCGGTGATGTTGAGAATGTGAGCCACGCACATAGGATTAATTTCCACTTTATAAGCCCGCACTACACATTCAACTCTGACGCCTTTTCGTCCAAGAACATCAATCTACTCGCAAGTTCGTGCGTTTGATCAACATGGTGTTGAAGTAAACTTTTAGACATTTGGAAGCAGCATAGTTATAGTATTTTATTATATCGCCTTCCTGTACCGGCATCTATTACTGTTAAAGATTTCCCATAAAGGAACCCAGTTCCGCTGTCCATGGTGCTGAACTAACATTTCATATTTCTAGGTGGTCTAAATCATATTTAAACCGCCTCCTTTCAAAAAAAAAAAAGTATTTGTTTTGGTGAGTACTTCTCTGAGATGTTTAGTTTCAAAAAATGATGTTGTTGAAGCTGAGCTCAACATGTGCACTTGAAAGCAGCAGTACAGCAGGGAAAGACTGTATTGCACATACACCAAGAAAGGCTTTCAACTGATGTTAGAGGTGCCTTAAATTTTTATTTTTTTAATGACGGAGGAAATAAATTTATCATGTTTAACAAAATGATATAAGTTCGAGCTGATATAAATTCAAAACAGAGTTTTTATAGATCCTGCACATATCCAGGATCTTAAAATTACCATATTGTTTTGCTCATTTAAACACATTTTGGCTCAGCAACAAATCTTTCGCCCAACTCAATGTACAGTTCATGTTTTAACCTGTGATTTCAAAGCAAATAATTCCACTAGATATACAATTTAACCCTTTTTCTGGAGCAGTTCAACAAGGCTTATGGTAAATAATCTTATAGTTTTATGGCACCAAATAGATTTTTTCCCTTAATTCATAATGTAATTTATCTAATTGATGTAAATGATGACAATGACTAGTCTGATTACTGAAATAAGATAAGTCACTTCCTTGAATCGTGACATGTCCTCTCATTTAGTGCCTGTGTGGCTCTTTTATACAGTCATTGGTCTGACAGCCTGCCAGAAAGAGGGCAGCTCTAATTGGAGGGTTTTCCAACTAATAAGCCTCAGAAAGATGTCCACAGTGTTACATGTCACTAGGCAGACAGCCAGAAAAGCTCCGTAAGGTGGTAATAATTCCACATATATGGCTAATGACTCACAATATGTCAGAGCCATTCAGACAAAAAAAGTGCTCAGATCTAGCGATGCAACTGGTGTCCTATGCAGTACACCAAACAAGGTAGACTAAATAAATACAAGCAGCTCTTAAAAAATGGTTTCTGATGCCTTTTCAAAAGACCTTTGTCGCCATCCAGTGGCTTCGTCAAGATTTACGGAAAGCTGAGAATAAGTTGGCAACAAAACATTGAAATGATATTTTAACGGAGCTTCACAGACAGGCCTGGTACTTACACATACAAAAAAAGGTTTCCTGGGTGTTAAACTTCTAACAATCTATTCTTTTACAAACATGGGTTTTAGATGAAAATGTCGCTTGTGATCATAAATTTGCAACTGCCTTTTCCAGTCCCTTTCATCAGAGGATGCTTACACTAGTAATAATATAGCATTTAATCATTTATTAACACTAGTGCACGAACTTTTGGACAACTTATAGTGTCAGGTTTTATTTTTAGTGGCATGAAAATCATTTAAAACACTGAGTACTGACATAAAATCTTTTTCTTTAAAGGGAACTGCCTTTCAGAAAGAGTTAAATCCCATCTAGGAAGAAGGCTAGATAAATGATCCAATAACATGAGAGTCACAGCAAAGAACATGGAATATGATTTATATTGTCTCTTCTGTGATGATTTCCTGTAAAACACTGCCACCTTCTGGTCCTTCGGGTCTATAGGAAAAGCCTTACAGGGTAAAAGTTTCATAAGACTAGCCAAAGCTCTTGGTTGTTTATGTTAAGGTAAAGACAAAGTCAAATATATGTTCAAATCTGACTTTGGTGTTTTGCATTATGGGGGACTTCTCTTTTCCATTTGATATCCTTATATGGGTACGCAGGACATAAAAAGTAAAATATTGAAAAAAGGGTCCATGTCGTCTCACAGCTATTGTCTCAGTATTCCTCTTAGTCTTAGACATAGTTATTGAGCCTATAGCCACTGCTGGAAGCGGAGCACAGCGAGGGAGCATGGTTGCCTTTCAGGGCCTCAGGGGGCCTGTAGGCTGGAGCAGGCGGATGTAAGTTGTTGAAGACAGGGGGAAGATGTGATGACTGACCCCTCTGCGTATGGGGGGGACTCTGCTGTGACCTGTCGCCACTGCTGCTCCAACACAGTACCATTCCCCCGGCCAGACTGAGACAGGCCGAGGCGTATCCGAGATACACAGCCAGTCCGATCTCATACTTCATTCCACTGTGAATAAATGGGTTGTAGAAATTCTTGATGACCTCATTGGTGGTCCAGGACACGGTGACCAGGCAAAGAAGCCCAGCACACAGAAAACAAATCCCACCGCTCAGGACCAGGGGAGATTTAATCAGCGAGCCCCGGGCGAAGCGGGTACATTTCATCCCAATTACAGAGACCAGAGATGCCAGGACTGAGGTGAGACAGGAGATTACCATGAGTGCCCGGGCAGCCTGATGTGGAGAGGGAAACAGTAGACAATTATAAATATTAAACTTTGGAGTATAAATTAACTCTTACTCTAACAGGTTTGGGCAAAGAACCAGTCAGTTAATATACTGCTTTTTAATAAGTGCAAACACTTCTATTATAGCCTATAATAAGAGTTATTGTCCATCCCTATTAATAAATATCCAACACATTACACTAAATTGAGACTTTGTAGATTTTTCTGAATAGTGAGTATGTTGAGTTTAATAATAACAGTAGTATGACTAAAAACTCACATAAGAAAATATATTATATATAATAAAATATTTATAAGTATATATTATATATATAGTATAATATATATAGTATAATGTATTTATTATACTAATAAAATCCAGGAGTGTACAGTGATTGAAGCAACAAAAATTTAATATTCAAGCTTCTTGACCTTCCACCTACCTGCCCATCCTAAAACTTTATTCTAAAAGTGAATATGTACTAATAAGTTGGGCTATAAGTATTATTTTCATTAGCATTATGATAATTACTGAAAACTGAAAACATCATATTTAAATTGTTTATTGTGCACGTAAACGCCTAACTGGGTGTAAAGGTGGAAAATAACCATATAGTTATAAAGTTTCTGTGCAACATGCTAATTTGAGCTCTATATTGTAGTTAGAGAGTTATGTTAAACTGCAATGTTGCTATCAAATTAATTTAAGTTAATGATTTTAAATTATTATATGATAGGTAAGTAACTGGTTTAGTTTATGAGATGTCAGAATTCCAAGAAGGATTTTTAAAAAGATTCTTACTTCATAATGATCGACTAAACTAAATAAAGTTTTCAGCAGGTTTTCAGGTAACTTATTATGAAAAAATAAATAAAATAACTATCAATATGTGTTTTGAGATTTCTGCTCTTCTCATTTCTCTACATGTTGGTGTTCGTGCAGTACCTGCAGGTCGGGTGGCAGCGCCAGCAGAGACCTGTACAGCTCGCACTGGTAAATACCAGTGCTGCGCCAGACACACTCCATCCACAGGCCCTTCATGTACCCGGTGGCTGTGATAATGTTAGCATCCACATGAGCTCTGCTGCGCCAGTGAGGGAGCAGGGTTGCAACTATAGTTCCTGCAAACCCCAGCAATCCTAAGAAGAAGCCAAGGAGCTGAAGCGCCATGCTGGCCATGATCAACTCCTTTCAGAGAGATCCTTAAATGGCAAAGTATGAAACTACCGTCAGTAAAAATGTATAAACTCTAGTAAAATGCAGTTAGCAGCATTTCAATGTCCCTTAAAACAAGATGACAGCTGCATTGGATTTAGAGGTTTCATAAGAATCAGCAGACATAAACCAATACATGCCAGTTGAAAAGAAAACTTTCAGAACAAAACTACTGACTGTCCCGCAGGCTGAAATGTGGCTGGATTTCTCCTCTTATCGCCGCGGTTCCCAGCAGTACAGTAATTCCACTGAGCTCACATCCAGTCGCAGAGTCTGAGTCATTCCTCAAGTGTCTCTCCCGAGCGTGGGCACAAATAGCTGTGGAAACTTTCAGTATTCTGGCATCCGTCTCTGGTGAGTGGCAGGTGACTGCATGTGTAACTAATGAGTGCGGTGTTCAGCTTCACCTGTTTAACGCTCTCCTCTGGAGGGCAAACCACAGAAGTCTATTTGTTAAGCTCTTCGCCGCCCCTCAAGAAAGTAGAGAGAGAGGAAATTAAACATTTACAGAAACCACCCAAGCTGAGAAGCACCGCTATAAGCCACTAACTTTGAAATTTTTCACAGCTCTGCAGGGTATTTGAAAGCGAAGGACTAAACGACTTGCTGACAGAGCCTCCAGCCGCTGGGCCCCAAACTGTGACAAGAGAGGATAGCAGTGACTGCTGCTGTAATAATGGGCCAAATTATGTTATTTTTCAATGAAGATTTCTGACCTGACATCCTTTGGCATTTAGTTTTACATTTGCAAATGAATGCTGAGCCCTAAAAACACCATAACATTCAGCTGTAGGCTACAACTACAGATCCCCTACCTGAAAAGTGTGAAAAGGTAAAAAACATCCATGCTTAATCATTTACTTTTGTTCCCTAGACTTCATATCTCTGAATATTACAATGTAGTAAATAAACAGACAAACAATACTATTAATTAAGGGTGCCTTTTTGCTCCCACATGAATAAAACTGACTTTAAATTTCACACCAAAGACCAAACTGTGCTTATACAGACCCATTGTTTTGACTTCCTCAGAGAACAGAAGCTGTTTATGAAGCCTGATTATTGTTCAGTGTTAGACCTGGCACTGCCGGAGCCTCTTAAAATATCACATACACACAAGCTTCCTTGTCCTTATTTAATGATTGACTATGCTGAAGGCATAACAATTAAGCAATGGGAACAAAGGCAAAGCTGTGACAAGTGTCTTGTTTCAAATTTGCCTGCCCTGAAATTAGCCCAGTTTAGTCTTTGACTACTCTGCAAACCACACTGCAACAATATAAAACACTCCATGACTGCTGCGTAGCCTTATCTGTACTTCTAACATTTACTTAACAGTCTCCACATTTAAATACTCACCAATAAGAGGACTACAGGTGTCCAGATGGTATACTCATCCTGAGATGCAGAGATGTACTCGGAGAACCTCCAGATAAACAGGGCCTTTGACTCCACATTGACCACCTCCTTCTGTTTCTGCTCTTGTCTTAATGGACAAACAATCTGTGGATGTGTGTGTGTGTGTGTGTGTTTGTGTGCTCCAGGACTGTCAGCTGTGTGACTGGCCTGTTTTAGATATCGTCTTCATCATCATCATCATCGGCATTATCCCTGTCAGTGTCGGCAGCATCATGTCAGAGATGACATGAGAGACAGTCCCGCTGCTGGCTTCTTGCTCCAGACAGATAAACAGGGCCAATGTCAAATGTGGACCTGGAGGCAGGGCAGCGCTGCTAAGCTGAGGCGGACAGAACAGACATTGTCTTCGCTGGCTGTGCTGTTTTTGTCTCAGTAAATCAGTTCTGCACCTACAGATCTGTTGATAATAATGATAATAAAAACAAGAATAAATGAATACAGAATTGAATCCAACAGCAAACTTGTAGAGGAATGGTTAATGTTTATTAACTGCTATTATAAGAATTTAAAGAGTCAAAACAAAGCTACAGCCCATTAAGACTGTTTTTTAAATACATGACTTGCACATAAGGTAATTTTAGTTAACTAAAATTAAAACAATGCATGGATGTAATTTAGCTACCTTAAATAAAATCAAAAACATACAGCAATTTATTTAGATTTAGTCAACACTACCAGCATGAGAAGGCTTTGGCTCATATAAATGTGTGTAATGCGGCATTCATCAAACTAATAATAGAAAGTAATGAAGATTTAACTAAAATGTTTTAAACAAACAAACAAAAAACCTCAACTGAAAAGAGCAAACTCACCTTGGAAACTACTGAAACTAAAGTTACCTGAAAACAAAACATGAATAATAATGAAACTAGTGGACAATAACTCCACTTGTACATACTGTAGGGCAATCCAAGAAATGCTGGTGAATTCGTCGAAATTTGAGCTTCTTTCTACATGCTTTTCCTCATTCTGTGTCCCAAGTTTAACCTGCTGTGACATCCTCTTGGTATACAAGAGCATTTTCCCAGTCTGTCCCCTGGGTCCTTCATACAACTCTCTGTGACAGCCCTATAGTGAAGAGATGATCCTCTCCAAGGTCTGCCTGTGGGAGACGCCATTTGAATGTGGAACACTTAATAATCTTAGTTAAGCAGAATAATCCTGTGATTAGCAGCTGAGCACGGTTGGTTTGTTGGACAAAGTGCTAGAGGGTAATGTGTGTAGTACAGGCCATTCTTTTAAACTGGTTTAAGTCTTTAGAGGTCTTGCCTGTGCCACACATATTTTGTCAACACACTTTATGTGGATTAATGACGAAACAGGCTACAAAGTCACATATCTAAAAGCCCCTGCCCAACCACAAACACACACATAGACACAGGTGTTTTGGCCATTTGGCTGATTAGACCTCTGGTACGGGGGTTGAGGTTGGTTGGACCAATAATGGGAGTTAAGTGAGGTCAACAGATTCTATCAGAAAACCATAATGGGAAAAAAGCAGCGGTGTGGATGTCATACAGGGTCTTTCAGGTAACAAATCTGCTTTTACTGCAAACACTGTGGCTTCTCAAAGCATTACAATTAATTAGCAGCAAAAATGATAATTTCGATTAGAATTGGACCACAACTAAACTAACATAAAACCGTTTTGCTTTCCTGACATGTCAAAATGTCTGTTGTGAATATGGTCTATATCAGGGATATTAACCTATTTTACATTGTGGCCCACATACCTCCCACTTTGATCTTAAGTGTAATGGACCAGTGAAACTCACCCTTCTGTCAGTGCAAAGAGGTTTATCTACAAATGTAATCCTTGAGATATCTTAATATAAGAAAAAATGAAATCTGTCACCATGACTCATTGGGCTTAAATTGTAAAAAATGTGTAAAATTACAGAAAAAGTACTGGTACCCCAAACTGTTTCTGTTAATTCACAGAAAATGTAAATCAACATTTTTGTGGATGCATTTTGAAAAACTCACTATAGTATATAGTGAGATAATGTATTTATTATAGATCTCTTAATAAGTCAATTAACTAATACAAGTAAATACCCCCCCACCCCCCAAAAATGAAGAAAAAAACCCAGAACAAAACAGATAGAAACATCACAAATCACTTTTCGGCACAATGCTTTGCCAATTCGGGTCCCCAGGCCTTATGTTTGACACCCAGGGTCTATTGGCTTGATAATAGGGTAATAGAACAATGCCACAAGACATACATAAAATCAGTAACTCAGTGTAGGCTACTTAAAGGCTATATATAAAAAAGCTGACTGTATCGTTTTACAACTATCTTACTATTATGTATTAAAAATTAATAATACCTTATTTAAGAGAGGAAAAGTTTCTATGGCTTTCTGGGATAGCAGCTAACCCAGCTAGTAGCTACAACTACTGTTTTTCAGTGAGCAATTATATTATTTTTTTCTGTTTTCGTTTGATTTACTTACAGTCTCTGCTGACGTTTGCTTTCTTTTTAGCCTTACTTTAGTAACATTTATATAAAGGTGTTGTAACTTAAGGATATAAATATTTTCCGATTCCTACCCACAGATGAAAGAAAAGAGAGAGAGGGGAAGTTTCGCGCCGTTGTCTGCTAATGTGTCAGACAGCAGCTAGGTTAGCTGCCAATACTTTTACTTCCAGGATTTGCTATTCACGGTTTTAATTGCACAGGTAAGATGTTGTAATGTCACCTTGTAGCCCTGTTAACTATGTGTCTGAATTTGCGACTCTTGTGAAGCTCAAAGTTGATGAAAATGTAGTTTTTATGATTTACTTTAACCTAGCTATGTTAGCTGACTTTGTGTTAGCCAGGTGTTTGCCAGTCATGTTTGCTTATCTTTTTGACAGTCGGTTAGCCAGAGATGACAATGGCCAGAAGGAAGCCAATGAGAAATGTTAGTAAGTATTCATGGACACATAAGCCTTACAAGAAGAACCGTCATGGGCCCAGACCTCCTAGGACCATCATGACCCGCAGCCAGTGCTCCACTAGCTGCACCAGCTTCTTCAGCAGGGTCCCTGCAGAGGTGTTTGACATGATCCTAGACAAACTGTCTGGTGAGTGTCACCTATTATTTTGTACCTGCAACACTGTTCCCCAATGAATGTATAACAGGAGCTGTGTTATTTTGTAAGGGGATTTTTAAAATATTTATTAGCACAAGCTGGGTACAGCTCTGAACTTTGGTTTGCATAACTTATACAAGGTACAAAAGCTTTTACCAACATAAAAGCTGTCCTGATATAATCCGTTTACAAAAATGCTGTTTTAACTTTTAAAGTTACAGTTTATTTGGGATTGCATTTTTGATGGATGAAAATGTGTGTGTGTTTTTCTCAGTGCTGGAGATCAGTGTGTTCAGCATGGTATCAAAGGAAATTACTAGATATATTGCAGACTACATCTCCACCGTGGCCTGGAAGAATAAAATGATCCTCCAAAGCTTTCACCACTCCAGCCACATTGAACAGAAATCCACTGTTGGACACTACAGAGACCTCGGTATTTCAGTGTTTTGTCTTGTATAGCTCTTCTCGCTGCTTTTTAAGGTACCACATGTATTTCTTACAGCCTCAGCTACTGTTTAACATACCATCGAATGGTAATGTGGTCTGTGTTTGATGTCTTAGGTATGTTGTTCAAGAGGTGCACCCTGTTGCTACCCACAAAAGACAGGTTAAAGTTTATCTTTAGCAAGATTTCACAGGTAAGAAAGGGGCAGGTGAGATGACAGGCTAGAACAGAATACTGTAACTTTTTAAATGATTTACATTTATTTTTAATTTTCCTGAGTAAAAGCAACAATACATCTGGTTTTTGTAATGTGTTGGAAAAGTTTTAAAAAAAAATTACACTTTGATTGTATTGCTGTTTTATGCAGCATAACACGATGCCATTTTAACAGGTTGATTAATACTAATAAGATGTTTGATGTCAGGCAGTAAAATATTACATATAATTTTGCATGGTGGTCCTAATTTGTCTAAACGTATTAAACATACGTGAAATGTCACTGTTGCACAAAAGTTAATGCAGTATGTTAAAAAAAACTAACTGAATATTTGAAATCCCAATTTATATCTGTGGAAAAAAAGCATCTCTTATTGTTGTCTTGATGTGTTTCAGATTCCCTGCTTCATGTTGGAGAAATGTGTAGCACCGGAGTGCTTTGCTTTCTCCAGCTTTGGAGTCTTCCTCCAGGTGAAGACCCTCATGTAACGACTGTCATATTTATGAAACCTGAATCTAATGAAAGGAAATAACCAGCCGGAGCCCCAAAATGTGATAACATACAAAAGATAAACTTTTTAGCAACAAAGACTATAACAATGTTACAGAGATCTCACCCTAAAGTTAATGTACAGTCAGGCAGTCTTGCTGAGGTAGTAATAATAGCATAAAGAGTAAGAAAAAAACACAATACTTTAGGTTAGGAAATCTTTAGCTTTGTCTTTAGTTTTTCAGCTTGGTGTTTAAAAAATGTCTGTAAAAAAGAAATAGAAATATTCAGGGGTGTTTTATTGATTCTTTTACAGACTCTGATTGCAGGGTGGGATGAGCTGGAGTGCCATAGAGTATTCAACTTCCTCTGTGATCTCACAAACCTGCAGCAAAAAATTGAAGCAGTCATCACTGCAAAACCAGGTGTGTGTGTTCCAGAGTTATCCAGAGAACAAAGCAGAAATGTGATGCAGAGAACAATCCATCGCTAAAGCTCCTATGTTCAGTTACAGCCTCTTGCTGAGCCTGTGCCTTTTGTGATAGTCTTCAGGAGCTATGGATAAGTCTGTATGTCCATTTCCAGGTGTGAAGTGGTATCAGGAGCTGCAGCTGCGACTATTCTGCCGTCAGGTTCTTTTGGACCCGTGGCCGAACCAGCTGGAGTGTCATTTCTGGCTGATGCAACTCCTGAAGCCTTGGCCCTTGGTCAGCCAGGCCCACTTACTGTTCATCCTCTATGGTCCTCTGCTGCCTGAGGGTGAGATAACGTGATACTGAAATATTAATGCAATTGGATAGTATCGACATTATGGAAACATATTAAAAACATAACAAAAATCCTGTTATTTTCAGTACAGCTTTGTAAATTCTAGCATGATTTAACCTGAAAAAAGGCTTATTGCTCCAGAGAAAGTGTCAGCAATTATTTTTAAGCAAAGCATAAAAATGAGAGAACTAGACAACCACTTTCAGTGTTGTGAGGTGGCAAAGGAGACCTGAGTAGGTTATGCTGGTGTAGTACAATTTTTGACATTTAACATAGTCATTTTTATTTGTTATAGTGGTGTGCAGCATTAAATGATAAACAACTGAGGTGAACTCCTTCATGCAGGTACACTCGGCTGGCAGGATCTGGTGGAGAGGGGGCTTCCTCACAATGCTCTGTGGCACTTGGCCAAGGCCATCCTCATACTCTTTGGCAACCTACAAGTCAAAGGCTGGAGCACTGACTCGATGATCACAGTCATGGAGGAGCTCATTGGTACGTTTGATGAATAAGAGAGTGATGCACCGGGAGTTACAGATTCCAAGCAATAAGATGAATAAAGGATGTGTTTTTTAAATCTATGTAAAATATTTCCGTTTAATGATTGTAAGTAGAAAAATCTCATATAGATTCCCTCAAGTGATTGTAGATGCTGGCTATTTGTTTCCTTACTGTCTCCAGTCATTCCTCATCCGTGGCATGTGGAGAATGTAGCTCGTCTTTTGGTGCTTTGTGGCAGCAATCTCTGCTACACTGTTCTGGCCAGCAAGGTTCTCAATGGACGACTCCTTGAGGTCTCAAGACTCGTGGTCTACATCATACTGGTGAGAGAAATAATTTCCTGCTTTTATCCTATTTATACCTATTTATACCTCGTTTATAGTTAAGTTTGGTATATTAGAAAATTACTCGCTAGTAACTGACAATGAGCAGTTGCTTGAGCCAGAATCAGCATGTGTAAGACAGACGGTATAGCGAGTTTTGGACAAGCTCGCCATTGTTGCAGTGGCCACGTTAGGAGAGCCGAGGTTCAAATGTAAGACCTGGGTGGTGAGTTAGTGATCTCAACTCCCTGATATTTTTTTCCCTTATGTAATTCAATAAAAAAATTGTCTCCAAATTCACCCAAAATGTACCACAACAGAAAATATATAAGGACAATACTCTTATGTATTATTGTCTTTTCTACATGTAAAAAAAACAACAACAAAAAAAAAACAGCATAAGGAATCACTTGCACTGTCCATGGTCCTAATATTGATTGGCTATTTTGTATCTTCCCCATAGGGGAACCGTAGCAACTTTAATATATATCTGTTTGAGCTCTTTAGGGTTGTCCTTATTATCAGTGTCCCAGTTGAATTTTATGTTTTATTCCCAGCACTGAAAATATCTTTCCTAACGATTTTTGGTTATTTTGACTTATCATTACAGGGAGAGCAGATACGGTGGCTTGCAAAAGTATTTGGCCCCCTTGAACTTTTCCACTTTTTGTCACATTACAGCCATAAACATGAATCAATTTTATTGGAATTCCACGTGAAAGACCAATACAAAGTGGTGTACACGTGAGAAGTGGAACGAAAATCATACATGATTCCAAACATTTTTTACAAATAAATAACTGAAAAGTGGAGTGTGCGTAATTATTCAGCCCCCTGAGTCAATACTTTGTAGAACCACCTTTTGCTGCAATTACAGCTGCCAGTCTTTTAGGGTATGTCTCTACCAGCTTTGCACATCTACAGACTGAAATCCTTGCCCATTCTTCTTTGCAAAACAGCTCCAGCTCAGTCAGATTAGATGGACAGCGTTTGTGAACAGCAGGTTTCAGATCTTGCCACAGATTCTCGATTGGATTTAGATCTGGACTTTGACTGGGCCATTCTAACACATGGATATGTTTTGTTTTAAACCATTCCA
>VUQG01001677.1:13648-26694 GCA_015106755.1 Etia nguti | reverse complement strand
CTCCACACCTCTAGGCTCTTTTCCATCTGCTCTCTCCTCTCACTACAGATCCTTGTCCACAGAGACTCCTGTCTTACTTCATCAGTAAACCTGCCCATCACCACTGCAAACAAGAAGGGGTTCAGAGCCAATCCCTGATGTAATCCCACTCCGACCTTGAACCCATCAGTCACTCCTACAGCACACCTCACTTCTGTCCTTATACATGTTCTGCACCAGCCTCACATACTTCTCTGCCACCACTTCCTCATGCAAAACCACAGTTCCTCTCTCAACACCCTATCATATGTTTTCTTTAGATCTACAGAGACAATAGAACTCCTTTGACCTTCTCTATCCTTCTCCATCAGCACTTTCAATGAAAACATTGCACTTGTAGTGCTCTTTCTCAGCACGAAGCCATACTGCTGCTCGCTGATTGTCATCTCTTTTATTAACCTAGCTTCAGCAACTCTTTCTTCTGGCTCATCAGGCTTGTTGTTGAAAATCTGAACTCTTTCTCTATTCCCAAGGCTCCCTCTCACCTGGTTAAAAACTCTACTGTCCTCTCTCCTAGAGGTCTCCATCCCTCCACAGGTATGTCATCTGGACCAGTCACTTTCCACTCTTTATATTCTTCATAGGTGCCCTCACTTCCTCCTTACTAATACTGTACACTTTATGATTCACTAACTTTCCACCATCCATCCTTTTCTCTCTCTCATTTTATTCATTCTTTAGCTTCTCAAAGTGCTCGTTCCATCATCTTTTGTACATTTCCGTCTCTATCTTTAATCACCCTAACCCACTGCACATGCTTTCCAGCTCAATCAAAAACTGCATCTTTGATTTATTCTTGCTAATTAAACAAAATTATAGAAACTGGTAGGGGTTGTGTTGTTGGTTATATTTATAACAGAGAGCATAAAATGCCCACCACTTCTACTTCTCACCAGTAACAGCAGCATCACAACGTGAAACCCCCTTTACCCTTGACCAATTGCCAAACCAGTAGCTAAATGGATAATGGATATCAGAGAAACAACAGAATAAGACAGTGATTGCTTGCTGCAGCATAAAAATGGACAAATCATTTTATTGGAAACAGGAAATGTGAACAACAGCAAAAAGTTTATTCATTATTAAATCCTTTTTTCTCCAAACCTGCACTTTCTGAGTAAATAAACTTGAACAATAACGAAAGCACTCTTGTGCAGACAGCTAGATTAATAAAAAAAGAGATTGTTCTTGAGATAGGCAACTAAAAAAGTAGTACTTAAAGTACTTTTGTGTAGACTTAGCTTCATTGTCTGAGGATTCTTGTCACAGGTTTCACTTCCCATTTAAAGAATTCAATAGTCACTCCTTAGCAGTCTTGGTTTTCTATTTGCTGCAAACTTTTCTCTGCACTCGCGCAGTTTATTATGGTTCTAGTTTTTCTTAAAGTTAAAGGTGTCTTTAACAGTGTGCTGCAAAACAGTATCCAGGTAAGGGCCGCTGGGATGAAGCACATCTTGAAGACAGAGATACTGTAACAATGAAGCTCCAACTTTCAAAGGAACAACTAAAAAGGGTTCAGGCTGTAGTGCAAATGATAAAATTGATGTTGAGACAGCGATAACCCTGGAGACTAAGAAGTCATTGAATTTGGAGCAGCAATATGTCAGACCTTGTCGAGCAAGAGAATTCTGTTTGAAGGTAAAATCCTCCGTTCGCTATTGTATTCAGGTTTGTTGTTGGCTTTTCTTCTAGTATGAGGGAACAGAGACTGATCACCAATTTTTATGCAAGTTATAGTTCTGTTTATTACAGCATGCAGTATGTCCATACACCGAGCAGCAGTACTTACCATATACCATATCAGCTGCATAGTCAGCAGTTTTGGATTGCTTTGCGACTCTGAGTCACATTTGCTTTTGAAACATTTGATATATATTTTGTTTTTTCGCAGTTAGAAACAATTCACAGGGGTTTGAAAAGCATAATAGAGCAATTTAAATATATACATAAAATGTAACCTCTTTCAGCAATGCTTATCTAATTTCATTATGCTAAACTGTTTTGCTGTTGCCAGCTACACCTCTGGGGCTCAGTCACATTCACATTCTACTGATAATACCTAGGGCTTGTATTATTATTCCTACCCCTCCTGCATTGTGCTAGCAGTAATACGAGCTTGGTTTCATATCCTGTCACTGAGGGCGGCAGCTGACTTCACTGTCTTGCTTGCAGCCCCTATTCTCCGTCAACTTCCAAAGACGATGCTGAGCATGTGGGCTGGGAGCCTTATTCCACCTACAGCAACCTGCCAACAGTAACATCAACCTCCTTGTATTTTCTGGTTTGGAAGGAAACCTTTGCCATCGGCTGCAGCTGAGGAGTTCTGTCTCACTCTTGCTCTACTTCTGTCCTAAGGGGACAGATGGGCTCAGAAGAGTAGAAAATAGAGACTAAAGGGAAGAGTTAATATCAAGGAAATAAATGTCAGTGTTATACTGAGCTGAATATTTAATGCAAAACACTTGGTTAAGAACACTTGGTTAAGAAATTAGTGTTTGCATGTTTATGATTGTTGAAATTGAAAACATAAATTCACTAGGTATCTAATTAGCTTTTGAAATGGAATGACTAATTAGGTTTTCTGGTCTGTCAATTTCCCCTTAGGCCACCTCCTGTTGCACTGATGCTCCTTTGGTTGATGTTAGACTTTTAGTGATCATCTTCTAAATTGTAGCCTTCTATTTATTTTTAAAGTTTCAGCTACGATACAGCATTTATCTTCACGCCACTTTAATAATACTGAATATTTTTTTATTAGCGCTGGATACTTTGCAGCACTGAATATTCTTCGTCCTAACTGCTTTAAAAGAAAAATATAAACACCAAAAAATTCAGTGAGGACATCAAGATTAGGGTCATAACTCCTTCATAGCAAATAATTATAGTAGAGCTGTACATTTCAGATTTTTGTAAATACTTGATGTAATGGAGAATATCACTTTAATAGATGAAGTTGACCTCCGTGACAATGAATGAGAGAATGATAAGGCGACTCTAAGTATCTCCAACCTCAAGAGGTCTGTCGGATAAGAACAGATGGCTTATCCAAAATGAATCCACATTCAATTACATAGCTATATTTTATTCATTTATTGAACAGGAACCAGTTACACATCCAAAATGTAAGTGTGTGTGGTGGAGTGATGGTGTGGTTTCTGTTAAAGAAGCTTCACTAACTCGGCATATGGAGGAAAGAATCTGAGTAAATCTCTGCCAACTGTCCCTGCAAGTAGCTCTGACAAAACTCTGCGCCGAAACGTGTACCTGATGAAGAGATGGAATCAGGTCATCTGATTTGTGCAGAGAATGGGTTGAATCAATGGTGATTGGTCAACCGGCAGCTTTATGCTCATTTATTTTCTCTATAGATGTGGCTATGCAATGACTACAGATAACTGCCTTTTGATAACGGCCTTTTGTAGAGCTGACCCCAACTTTGCGTAGCAAAGGTGCAATTCACTTAATATGGTCAGCCAGTAGGCTGAAAAAAATCGGTGGGAGTGCTGGAAGTCTAATGAGGCAAGCCACTGGTCACGTGCATGGCTATTCTCCCACCTGTATCTGAGCAGTCCGACCCCTGCCATCTGCTCCAGGGATGACTTGGATGAATTTCCCCACTGGCCAAAGGGCATGATGAAGCTGCTGGTCTACAATGAGAACAATCATGTCAACAGTCAACTCATCCATTTCCCACTGGATTTATGATGCATCTGGAGGGAAGGCAGATCATTTCAAATGTAGTGGATTCAGAATTGATTGGCCAAAGCTTGGCACTGCCGCCATCTATGAGGGCATGGACAATGAGTCATTGTCCATGCTGGTGAGCAGATCAAGATAGACTGCATGGGTCATTAGGCACTTGAAGATAATCCCCCACCGTTTCTCTGTATGCCACCCCATCTTGATGAGGTGTGGACCAATGAAGTCCACCCCAGTGGAATAGAATGCCGGATGATGGAGTCTTAAATTGGAGGGGGAAAGGTCAGTCATCTTGGGAATGACTGGCTAGCTACACCACTCCTCCCGGAGGAGTGCTAGCTCCGCTTGCCTGTAGTCCTCTCTTTAATGGGTGTCAAATCAGCAGCTGCCCCATGGACGGCTAGAACGTAAGCTTCCAGTAAGTCCAGGAAGGAACTGAAAGCACCAGGATATGGTAGCTGTGGATCAGGGGTTATGGTGATCTGTCCACAGAAGATGACCTTGCGTAGCACTGATGGATCATGATGGGATCCATCAGAGGGATCCACTTCCGGGAGTAACACATATAGGAGCATAGAGCCCAACAAAGGACCAGGGAGGAGATGGTCCTTCAGGCTGGTACCATTGTGTGCAAATGAGCTACTGAAGACGATGCAGTCTTTGCCATTGTGATGAACCAAGTGGTGCGGTATATATCAGGTGCTGACATTAGTCACCATGTCTGCTGTGGTCAGTTTGCTAGCATAGCCTGCATCCACCAGCTTCTGAATTTTACAGATGTACTTGTCTACTATTACAGGCTCCTTCAAGTGGACGGCGTCCTTAGTGGAATGAAGCGGGCCTGGTTCCTTCTTCCAAAGCAACGGGGTGGCATATCCAACTCCACTCTGATAGTCTTCTCCTCTAGTGTTTTGATAGCCATGGTATCCTGTTTTGAACGCATAGCCACCATCTCATTCTGGTATGGGAGAACATCCATTTGCGAGAGTTTGGCCACATTACTGAGAAGTTAAGCACAAGGAGTGCGAGTAGACACTAAGGAGTGGATACCTAATGTAGTAGAACTTTGGCTGGACCCTGCAGAGTCCAACTAAGTTGTGCCTAGGGTGCAGCTGGTCCTCCTTGTGGACCCAGATCTACAGGCTCCACTGGAGTCAGGGACTGGGGGTAGGCAGAGACAATCAGCAACAACAGGTTGAGCTTGACGGAAGGAATAAAGAGGAAGACCTCACAGGTGACAATAAGTCTTCTGCAGTGCTTCAACTGGATGTGAGTGTTACACTTAAATGTTATATTATAATTAGCTAGGAACCACCTAGCTAACTTCCTGCTAACGTCTAACTCTGCTGCACCTTGTAAATCCTCTTTTTTTGTGGATGCCTGGATGTTAAATGTTACACACCTGGGAGAGCAGTCACACTGACCATTTAATTGGAGCTGAAAGAATTCGGACCATTTCCAAATTTCAGCGGCACCTCAAACTTTGCTTCATTTTGGAAACAAAAGGAACATTTAGACCCGGAACTGGCTAATAATGTCAGACTAAACCACCAGATTACATGTTTCCAGCTAGCCCTCCACACTGTGTTTCCAAGTGGTAAAGCAACTCCATCTGGCATGCACACACCTGCAGTCAGAGTGAGAATTTATAAGTGACCTGCATTTAACTTTGTGTGATTTCAAAATGTAAAACAAGTTACAACCTTTATTATATTTACATACTGTACGAGTAATACTGGATATTTATGACTACTCAGAGGAGGATGTGTGTTTAAGTTGCTGTGCTCACTGTAAACTATTGCTGGGTGCAAACAAGCTAGCTAATTGAAGGGAAAAGAATAATTAGTGACAGTTGCAGGGGTGGGGGAAAGGTAAAGAGTGCTCCACAATGACAGGCATCAAAGCCTCTCCAGCTGTCCCCACTGGCTTGACACTGCACTGCTAACAAACAGGGGGTCATTGTAATAATAGGTGCTGAGTGGATAACCTTTGATCCTGCTGAATTAGTGATAAGGCTCACTGAGTGAGCATATACCTGCCTGTGGTGGAGGACCGTGCCTCCCACAACCACTTACTCCAGTAACTGGATGCATCAGGAAGGGTGAGAACAGAAGGTGATAAATGTGTTGGGGGAAACTTTTCAAACAGAAATAATACTAAAGATGACTTTTTTTACATAAATTAGGGGGACTCCTGACATTATTCAGCAGCACAGAGGCCAAAATTATGCACAAACCCAACTTACTAGTGGCGTGTACCGTACTCTCTGAGATTTAAAAAAAAATTGCCATCACATCATGGAAAGTAAGATGAAAGTTAACTTGAATTATTGTAGGCTGAAATTACTTGCTGTGCATGACACTAAAACCGGTAATCTGTTTTTTACGGCATCAAATTCCAAGTTTCATTACCTTCTCGAGACGTTTGAAAGAAACAATTTTAACAGAGAAATTAAACTAATTTAGCTGTCAGTGTGCCGCGGCGCTCGTGGCACAAAGTCAAACCTTCAAGGCCGCCCAGCTCATGGCAAACTCTTGGAAATATGCTTATCCCCAATGTGAGGAACATGACTGACTCACTGATGTGTTGTGACATTTCAGCCCACTCTAGTGAGCCTCACTGTACAGGTACGGAGATAAAGAAAGTATAAGGAGTGAAGGTTTGTACAGAGAAAATCTAACACACACACAAAAAATGATGAAGTAACAAAAGAATAGTGAAAAAAAGAAGCAGAACTAAAGTGACAGATAAAAGAAAAAAGATGGAAAATGAAATAGGGTTGTGACCTTTTCACTCCTTTTCCATCTGTTAGTCAAATGTCAGCTGTGACAGGACACAGTAAAAAACCACAGTATTAGCAGTGTGATAAACAATACGTTGAACCTTGAATCCAATTCTCCTTCCTCAGAGGCTTTTCTTTTAACCAAAATGACTAGAACATCCTGTATAGTAATCATGACATGTCATTGCTTAAGTGTTGTTAGATCTGCAGGGCTACAGCTCTGAATGTTTTATGAATAGCCCCAAATATTAAAAATGACAAAAAATCACTAAAGAATAGCCTATGGTCTGTCACTCCTGGTATGCATTAAAGCCTCCCAAAATAATACATCTTTGATCAAAAGGAAAAACTTGGATGGGTGAAGGTGGAGGTGGATCATTAAAGCAGGAGATCTTACTGTAAGGACTTTGATTGTACTTCACAGAACTTGGCATGCATGCATTTTATGTGAGAGCACTAGTTAGAGGGTTTTTCATTGTTGGCATCTGGTGGGAAGGCTACTGACGGTGGAAGAAGAGTTATCTTCTGTTGCATTAGTAGCTGATGAGCCAGGATGAGAGAACTGTCACTGGCTCTGCTTCAAGCTGCTGGTGATGAAAAGGGCTCTACAGCTGATTAGCATACCTCAGTGGTTTTTAATATTGACGCACGAGGAAACCGTTTATGAAAACCAGTGTATCCAGTGAATACCTTTACATATCATTGTAGTTTAAATATTAAAGTTGCATAGATTGTGATAAATGAGTGTCCCAAAGCATCTGTTTTGAATACCCTTTGAGCCTGACAGCACTCACTGTGATATTAATAAGAAAGCAGGATGGCATTGCTTCGCCTTTGTAGATTTCAGCTGAGAAGTCTTCAAGTGATAATTAGTTTTTGTATCTCTTTTTTTGCTTGAAAATACAGTTCTTGAGGTTTGAATTCTTTTGCTAAAGCACCCTGTGTCTACATCCAGCATTTATTTCATAGTAGTTATTTTATTTAGCTTTATATTATTGGGAGAACCCCTGAACTTCTGTGCAAAAGCTACTAAAGTGTGAGAGAACATACGAACTCCATGCAGATGGGTCCTACTAGGACTTCTGTGAAACAGCAGTGATAGCCATTGAGTCACTGTGATGTATGAAGCACACCCTTCTCTGCAACTGATGTGGCAGCTGAAATGAATGCCATACAAAGAGAAAACTTGAGGGACAAGACTTGGAAGAAGAACAGGAGCACAAGAGCGGAAGAGATGAAGCCAGGAACATGAACACAGCAAAAAACAAATAGCATAGAATGTCTGCGGTAAATACTGGCCAGTATCAGACCTCCTCTTATTATAGTGTGTGACTGTCAGGCTATGTGAAAGAATAACCATTTAGCCTTAACGTGCATTAATAGTTAATTTTTTGTATAACATAAAATACGATTGACTGGCTCCTTTATATCGAAAGGAGCTAGTTGAGGTGGTTCAGGCATCTGACTAGAATGCCTCCAGGGCATCTCTTGGGTGAGGTGTTTTTGGGCATGTCCTACCGAGAGGAAGTCCCAGGGCAGACCCAGGAGAACACTAGAGGGATCGCTGGGATGACTGTTGTTCAGAAGGCAGAGCAGGTCATCCACTAATCAGAAGGTTGGTGGCACCAGGCGTCCCCTCGGATGAACTGGAAGAAGTGGGCTGACAGAGGGAGGTCTGGGCTTGTCTCTGCTTAGAATGTTGCACCTGCAACCCAAATCTGGATACCTGGCAGAAAATGGACAGGTGGACGGAATTTGACTGCTATGTTCAGGCAATCCTGTTATGTTTATTATTTTATTATCACGTCAAAAAAATAAAGATTTTGCTAGATTTGAGTTGAAATGTCATCTACATCCTTAATATGACCATGACTAGAGAGAATAACAAGAAAGTAAAGACAAAATGAAAAACTGACAGATAGATTTCTGGGTTTGGGCTCATTTTCCTAAACCTAACAGTGCCTCTGTGCTATAGGGAAAAAATAATTATGGGTTTGTGTATTTCTATATTTATCATTTTCCCTTTAAACATGGGAACAATTTCATGTGCTTCTATTTCCTTACTTGTAATTTCATCATTTTTGGCCCAGTCATGAACTGAACTTTAGGGCGGGGTAGAACTTTCGCTCCTTAGCCTTCCTGTGGTGCCTTAGATTGAGTTCAAGACCCTGATGCTGTTCAGAGCCACAGCCCTGACAGCTGTCAATGCTCAGGCCATAGTCTTTCATCAGCCATTTGTCAGAACCTTGGTCCTCTTAAACTGGTACTGAATCCCCTGGTACATGATATCATGCAGACAAAACTCTCCTCTTCTCCTCATGAAGTATTCAGTGGACTGAGACCAAAGATTAATGAACGCCAGATTGTGCCAGAACACGATTTCAACTCTGCCCAAGTGGGATTGGCACTAACCGGCATTTTGTATAATCTGGCACTTTATCTGTTACTAATAAAATCTCTGAATTAATTTTCTAAAAATATGTCTCTGCATTCCAATTTCTAAACTAAGAACTGGCTGGAGCTAATATTTTGTTTAGTCTATGTTAAACCAAAATCTGAGGGTTTTATTTTCACATATATTGAAAATATAGTTTCACACTTCATATTGAAGTAAACTAAAAACATTAAATAAACATGTGTTTTCTACAATCCACCTGAACAGAAAATTTGAATATAAAGGTCAGCTCATGTAGTCAAAAGCAATATTTGGAAGTGCCAAGGAAAGACTGTTTATACAGATTAGTAGCTGAGACTAGAGGCCTTTTCCTGATTTGTGTTTGGCATGAAAGAGCAGGTGTTGGAATACATTAAAAATATTATTTATTATCATAACTGTTGTAGCAGTTCTTCGTGGACAGATTATCAATACTGTGTCTGCAATACAACTCCAAGGAGGTTTATAAATTAAATTTACCACTGATTTAGCATAAAAGCACATGACAGTTGGAGATGACGTGCAGTTTTCATGGTTCACATGCTGGTGAGCTTTTTGCTGGATGGTTTAGGAAAAGTTACGTAACTGTGGGGGTTTACAAAAGACCGAACTTCTGCCTGTAGTCTGATCCGCAACTCCACAATGGTTGCTTGTATTTATTGCAGTATTCGCCTAAACGATAGCTGTCACCATTTGGACAATACCGCCATGTAAGCGTTGATATAGGAAGAGAAGAAGTCAAAACCGGAAGCAGTAAGTTTTTACCACAAAGTCTCAAGTTTGCAAACTGTTGCAATATTTCCCTCTGTGTATCTATGAATGTTTAAGCTTCTGTACTGAAATGTATTAAAACGACAGTAAAAGATGACATAATTGTACACTCATCTCTTCAAACCAGCTGCGGGGGCCACGGCGCTAGTTTACAAAACTCAAGAGGTGCACGACAGGCCAAATAACCACGAATACGTTGGAGTATGCCAGAGGATGTGACATCAAACATCATGACAAGGGGAGTGCAGCGAGAACAAAAAGGATACCTAATATGACTGGGAACTGAGGAGTTTATATGCCAGTTAAACACACTGGGGTCCTTGTCTTTTCTAAGCTGTTTTGCAATGTAAATGGTAAATCAACTGACTTTTATACAACATATACAACTCATTCACCTATTCACACCAGCACTTTTTTTGCTATGTTTAAGTGCTTTCCATCTACCATTCAAACTCCAATGAATGCATTGGAGAGCAACTTGGGGTTAGTATCTTTCCCAGGGATATTTGGCATGTAGACTGGAGCAGCCAGGGATTGAATCACAAACCTTCCAGCTAGATTACCTGCTATGCCTCCTGAGCCATGGCCATCCCATTGTGAAGAGAGACATTGTCCCGTTGGGGATGGAAGCTGTTGTTGAATGTGTATTACTAGCAAAACTAAGGTTTGTGGCGTTCAAAAGACAAGTAATTTCTGCAGTGATGTGGTTTTTATTTATATTTTCCCCTCTGTATATTTTGTTTCATGTCTGAGTTTTAATTACTTTTATGCTGCGATTTCAAACAATAGTGATCCCAGATTTTTTTTTTTAAATGCTGTTTGTCCTAATGCCATAAATCAACCACTTCCTGATTAATTTCATCTCTCACTTGCTGTCTTATGTTTTCCATTGATTGCAAGATCAGAAAGAATAAACTCAGGAGGCATGTGATGATTAATTTGCCCATCCCTGCTGTTAGCTACATGCCGGGCCAACAGTGCATTACCAGGGAATTACATTATACTGTAATTACTCATTCATATTCACATTCATAGATTTAAGAACCATATCTCCTTTTAAGCTGACATCTTTGATACTCTTAAGTATAGATTTGTTAACTGGGTTTTTTGTAAATTCTATTTGTACATTTTTGCATAAATAAGATGTAATAATGGTCCCAGTCTTGCACACTTTCTTCATTTAGATTGAGTACATACATAGGTAGTTAATGAAATGCAAGAATTTTGAAAAAGCTCAGCTATCCAGAGGACAGATCTCCAGGGAAAAGACTTGGCAGACCCTGCATGTGGTATAATGCAATGGGCCAGCACTACATGACATCAAGAAAAAGAACTTTAGATCATTTTGAGAATCTCAGATATGAAGAAAATGTAATATTTTTAGGACAAACATCCATCCATCCATCTTTCACTTTTTGCAGTGCAGTTATTTATAAGAATAGCATGCTCGCCCATATTAAGCACACTGCACACTGTAAACTCCCAGAAGCATCTCTTTACTATCCAAACCTTCAGTAAATGTAAGCCATGCATACAGACTAACTCCTAACTTATTTTGAACCTTAGAGAACAAGAAAACAACTTTACTGCCTCCTATAAATTGAACAGGATACTGAAGCATTGTCTAGGTGAGGGTTAATACGGTGTGGTGACAATCTGTCTTGCATTCGCTCCAGTCATCAGACTGGAGCTGACACCCATGTGCATATTACCCTTGTCTTCATCCATCTCCGGAGCTGCATCATCTCCCCTTGAACTTAAAAGTCCCAGACACATACAACCAAACTTAAACGGCCAAGTGTTTGCATGTAAACGTCATAGCAGACATACTTAAAGTTGGCCGCTAAATATTAGCATTGTGTATAGTCTGATCTACAAAGTGTGCTTACATGTACATGAAAACACACTCAAGAGGTCACCTCATGTAGTTTCCTGAATTTTCTCTGCTGGAGTGGAGTGGTTTATATAAAACCTTGACTTCAGAAGGAGAAGTGTCCATTCTCTCTTGTCCGTGTAACAGTGGTGAACTGATAGAATACGGTGAACTGCCAGATTTAGGTGGAAGGAGCAATGTTGCCCCAAAAGAAGGATTTCAAGTAGCTTGAGATTCGGATCATAACTGAAGGCAGACATGAAAAACACATAAACAGTAAGTTGGAATTTTCAATCTATGTGGAGGAAGAAGCAAAATGCTGAATTTGCCAGTCTATTTACATTCCTACTATCAATGTGGTCTTGAGCTCGAAGTTGTGACTGAAAGAACAAGATTGTCTGTACATTCATCTGTACATGGTCTATAGGCTCACAGCCAGGGACAGAATGAGAAGTAGTTATAGTAGGAGGAAGCCCAGAGTAGAATAACTCCTGCTTCACATTTTAAGGATTCCACTGAAATGGTTTAGGCATCTGAGCAGGATATCACCTCCTAGGAAGTTATTTCAGGGAATCCAACTGGAAGGAGATTACAAGTCACACAAAGACTGCACCAGAGGGATTAAGCATGCCTTCTGGTTTGAAAACACACTGGGATCCTGACCAGGGTTCAGACATCTGGATTACTTTGTTTAGATTATTCCCTCTAAACCTGATTCTAGATAATGATACAAGAGACAGAATCAAACTGGCAAACAGATCAGGCCTCTTAAAGTTGTGCCTTTGCTGTGAAGTTAGCAGACTATATTTGTTTTATTTGTCCTTCCATCCACCCAAAAATCCATCCATCCATCCATCTCAGAGTTGCAGGGCATCTGGAGTCTTCTATCTCTGCTGTCATAGGGTGAAAGCTGCGGTACCCTGGAAAGTCACTAGTCTATCACAGTTGAACCAGAATATGCAGAGAATTAAATGGAAGATAAAAATATATGTAAGTGTTTGCAGAAGCAGAACTTTGCTCTACAGCACTATAAGACGATGTATATGGTGCTCGTAAAGACGAATCTCTTTTTCACAACTGTGATCAAAGCTATCAAATCCTTTCATGATCAATTTTATAATAATAACTTAAGTATAAGCATGCATAATGGTTATAAGGGGCTGCTTTCTTTATTTACATTCAGAGGCAACTATTTGAAATGATTTACGGAAGAGGTTTTGTGCTTCTTGCCTTATTATAAACTTGTTTCCAGAGCTGTATTTACATTCCTTTGTGTAGAGGTGATGTGATAGGTTCACATTATAATCAGTTGTGAGCTGCAAGGAAAAGGCACAAGATGTTGCTAAGTTGAGAAATACTTGACCTGATATAAACTTCACTGACAGGAAAACTTAACATCACCCACACTACCCCCCCCCCCCCCCCCCCCCCCCCCCACCCCCCACGGG
>VUQG01001676.1:23009-38115 GCA_015106755.1 Etia nguti | reverse complement strand
TCTGAACAGAGTTTTGTCATGTTACTTTTGCACTATTATGTTCTGGCACATGTTGTTATTACATGGCTTGATTAAGGTACACATTAGGCTGACATCTGGGGCCAGAGCTGAAACTGTTTTGGGCCAGCACAGGGCCAGCAGTGTGTTTGCAACTGGCCCGTGGCTGCACACAACTTACACATGGCCCCACATACCGCAAAGAATGACGGCCCTTTGGTGGCCCAGATCAGGTTTTCCAGAGGCAATCCACACATGGGCCAGCACAGGACCACCAGTGTGTCTGAAACTGGCCTTGTGCTGGCCCATGTGTGGGCCACATCTGGCAAACCAGATCTGGGCCACCAAAGGGCCGTCGTTCTTTGCGGTATGTGGGCCATGTGTAAGCAAATTGTGTGGGCCAGATCCGGGCCATACCAATTTTGCTATGTGGGTTGGTGATTCATCCAGGAGGTCACAAAACCGCAGACCTCGCTTGCTTCCCTTAAGGTCATTATTCAACAATAAGAAAGAAACTGAACAAAAATGGCAACCATGGGAGAACTCCAAGCAGAAAACCACTGCTGACCAAGAAGAACACAAAGGCTGAGCTCAAATTTGTCAAAACTCCGTGGACCGATGAAGCAAAAGTTGAACTTTTTTAAAAGGTTTGAGTCCCGTGATCCAAAACAAACCATCAAGTCCAATGGCTAAAAAAAAAACAAACCAAAAAAAAGGAAAAACTGAAAATGAAATATTTTGGAGTGTCAAACTGAATTGAAATCCAATTGAGATGCTTTCTTCATGCATGGTAACTCGCCAATCTGTCTGAATAAAAATTATTCTGCAAAGAAGAGTGGACCAGAATTCCTTAATAGCAATGTGAAAGACTCATTGCTAGCTATTACAAATGCTTAATTTCAGGTCCTGCTGCCAAGGGTGGCACAAACAGTTATTTTGTTTAGGAGACAATTAATTTTTCAAATACAGCCAGGTAGATACAGATGGCTTTTTTTTTTTCCCTAAGTAAATGAAATCATTATTTAAAAACTGCATTTTGTATTTACTCGGGGTATATTTTCCTAATATTATAATATTAAAATTTGTTTGATGATCTGAAACATTTAAGTCTGACAAATATGTAAAAACTAAGAAATCAGGAATGGGGCAAATACTCTTTCATGGCGCTTTACGCTATGCTTTCATTTATTTGCTGATGCATGGTGATTATGCTGAAACTGCATGCATCATATTTAATATTGACGGTGGACATTATTTCGATGCCTTCGACTGCCCAATGAGATTCATTTTGCATGAAAGTATTGTAATGGAAATACTAAATGTTGCTACTGCACTACTGTTGTTGAGAACAGATACAGATTTCTATTTTAGATCACAAACTGTACCAAAATTATACATTCATTATTTTTCATACACCGGGCTCTATATTTATAATTATTCCTTAAAATACATTCTTAGACAAGACAGGCCGGCGTTTCACTTCAGACAAAAGGGAGAGGCAAGTTTTAAATGTGTCTCCATCTGGTTTTGTGAATAAAACTCTGTGGCGTGAAAACTGTTTGTTTGGTGTTGAATTTATGTAACCAGAGTTATGTCATGGCTATTGTTTACAATTACAGTAGCTGCTTTTTTATATCAGACAGTCTGACAATTGTGGAGTTTACTGACATTCAGAAGGAGTAAGTAGCACCATGATGTGAATGTATTGCTACTGTTGCAAGGCTATTGGCAAAATAAATAAAATACATGAATAAATATAATAATCAATCGAGTACATTCTCCACTGTAAATGATATATACAATATGCCTAATGTGACAATGCACTGTGCTTTCATATGTGGCCAAGGATGACACTGATGCACTCTTTCATTGAAGCACATTGATGCAGCTGAGATCTGGAAGATTATGAATCAATTAAACATGCAGTCCCCATGATTCATTAGCTTGTAGAAACAGTTTTAGCAGCAGTAACTTGAAGTAAAAACTCACAGTTTGGGTTTGGATCATCTTCAAACTTTACAACAGTATACTAGGCCTTGGGGGAACTAAGTACCTAGGTTGGCTAAGCATTTGACCATGACAGTCTTTGTTAGCGTCCAGGGTCAAAGTTGACCTTGAATTTTTTTTTAAAGAAACAATATTGAGTAACATATCAAATGAAAGGGCATGGGGAAAGCTGTACAACACACCTTTTATTTTTTCAATAAGACATCCTACGGAATCACAATGATCCCATAACAGGCTGACGGGTTGCGTTCTCTGAGTATTGTATTGTTATGAATTTAACATTTCAGACGCTAACTGAGGTCTGTAGAGCCTGAGGTTTTTTGCAGTTTCTCTCAGCATTGAACAGTCTGACTTCATGGTGAATTTGCTTTGATGTCCATTCCTTGTGTTGTGAAGATTGTGTTAACACACATCTAAATGCTCCAGACCAGCAAACTGCCAAACTTTTGTTTTTGCATTTGATAAGAAACAACTTTCTGCTATATAACCTCTTAATTTCTATGGAAAATCAGGGTGGATGTAGTTTTTCACACGACTCCAAAAAGACCTGTTAACACTTTGTATTTCACATGTAGGTGTGGCTTCTCTCGCTGTTCATAAAGACCAAACACGTTATTTGTGCATATCTGCAGCATCACAGATAACAGAACAACACATCTGTCATCACTGTCAACATCCGCTCCCTGGATGTCACTAAACTTGCAATTTAATACTTCTCATTTCAAGTTGTGTTTATTTCTTATGTCTTTCATAAAAAGTAGAATAAAAGTAAAGTGTTTTAGTTTGATTTTCTTGTGGATATGGATATTAATAGAGTTTATGTGACTGAAATAGACAGCATCTGTATTTATGATACACTGTGGCTTTGAGATTTCCTTGTCTCCTTGGAATACTAAAGAACAACATGCAGAGCAACAATATCTATTTTTACCTTTTTATATTGGACAGCACATAAGAAAAACAAACTTGCACTTTCAAAATCGTCTCAGGTAAAAGAGCAAAGTGACATGAAAGAGTACCAATGAGAAAAACACTTGTGCCCTGAAAAGTAACGATAAAGGTTGATTCATCCGCAAAGCCTCAAAACAGAACCTGGGCGTCATGGAGAGAACATTGTATGGAGATTCTTTACATATTCATACAGCCTCTGTTAAATCCTCTTATTGGTTTGTGGAGAGTGTTTGATGTTGATTTTAATAAGGTGAGGCAACACTAGAAGCAGAAGTAATGTATAAAACCCAGTACAGCTTGATGCGTATCCAGCCGCCAGCTGCCAAGCCATAGCCAGACCCCGGCCTTAATCTATAATTTAACATGGATTGAGTTTATTCTCCTCAGGGTCCATGATCAGGGAGAACTGGATGGAGACAGGAGAGAGAGCCTTCCAACCTCATTTTTGATACAGAGTCTGGCTCCAGCACAGTCTTTGATCTCTCTGCTGCTCTCGCTTCCTCTTCGCTGTTGTTGTTTTGTTTTTTTTTCTGTTTTGTCTCCCTCACATACAGAAGCAGCATCTCTAACTCATATCCTGTCTGACATACTGTACTATAGGTACACGCTGACAAGAAGATGCACTGCATAAATGTCTGTGTGGAAAACAAACACCCCAAAGAGACACGTGTAATGTTTAATAACCTTTAAGATATTTATATGCCTAGGTTATAGTCTGAGTCATTTTTTATGAACCAGAGCTCAAAAAATAAAAACACATAATAAGAAATAACCTCTGAGAATGAGTTACAGTGAAGGTTTTAAACAGTGTGTGTAAACATTATCACAGTAATGAGATCCCTCCGACTGCTGCTTTGTAAATCTAGAGGAAATGTCCTTTATCCATTTTTAGAAACTAGATTGCCATGCAAATGTAATAGTGTGAAGCAGACTATAAATATTAATACACAGTCTTACTAATAGTGGTGTACTAGAAATAGCTGTGTTCGCCTCATGATTATTTATTTGATTATGTGCAATTCTTTTTTATAGTACAATGCCGGAACTTGATTATGAATTTTAAAGCAGACGGCACTGGCATGCATCAGTGTGATGGCTTCAATAATCACGTATTCAACACCACATCAAGTCTGAACACAGTAAACAAGAAACTTTGGGGGATAAAAAATTAAAACACTTCAGTGATTGTTAAACACTATTTGTTTACATTTACATTTACTGTACTTACAGTACTACAGTACATACATTGAGCCACTCCTCATTTCCTTATATTTTTGCATTGATTTATTGAAACATCTGCAAACATTTATGAAAATGAAGGATATAGTGAAAAAAAAACAGAATTTCCTGCAATTCCAAGGAGCTTGAAAGTCATTATTTAGCATGACTACCATTATTCTTGAACACAGACTGAACTCTGTTAGGCAGCTTTCTTGTCATGTCTTTAAGTAGTCTTCAGAAATAGTTCTCCGGGCCTCTTGAAGGACATTTGAAGCTCTTCTTTGGATGTTGGCTGCCTTTTGTCCCGTTTTCTGCCAAGATGATCCCACACTGCTTCAACAATGCTGAGGTCCAGGCTCCACAACCGACCTCAGCATTGTTGAGGTCGGTGACACACAGTCAACCACTGTGTGTTTTTCTATCCATGCTTTATCTGCATTGGTTGTGTGTTTGAGGTCATTATGTGGCTGAAAAATGAAGCTGTTGCTAATCAGATGCTTTCAGATGGTACTACATGGTACATCTGATGGTACTTTTCTGCATTCATGAGTCCATCGATTTTGACAAGATCGCCAACACCACTGGCTGAAATGCAGCCCCAAACCATGACAGTGCCTCCACAGATGATGATTTGATCCAAAATTTTCAAATTTGGATCAGTCATTCCCTAAGACCTGTTGCAATTGATTTTCACCTTATTGGTGTAGAAATACTGTTTTATGTTTGTCAAACTGTGTTATCTTTGGAATTATTCATGGATTCATTTAAAGAAATGAGAACAAATTATGTGTTTTCGTGACAGGCTGTTAGTAGGAAATTGTCTAAAGATGCAATTTAAAGTTGTTCAATTGCTAAGTGGTCTTTTAAATGTAGACGCAATACTGATTCAACAATTCAACATTCCTTGATCACTTTAAAAATTACAAGAAAGTCTGGAGGCAAAATATAAAGAAATGAGCAGTGACTCAAGACTATTGGACAGTACTTTATATAAGAGTAAAACAAGTAGAAGCTAGTGTATTTACTTGACCATCATTCCATGGCGACTTTAAGAATCTGCTTAGAAGTCGGAATATCTTATATCAGTAAAAATAGAGTTATAGGGTGTATTATTGGATTTGGAAACGGCAATGGACGAAAACATAATTTAAGGTCCATTAAGTAGCTGTCATGAAGCTTTTGACCACCATATCTGCAAAATTATTCTTGCTTTTAGTAAAATACTTGTGCACTGAAAACTGTCAGCCCACAAAAATGTCTGGTATGCGAACCAAATCTGTCTGTATTCTATTCATTTTACGCCATCTGCCAACAGACGCCATATATGAAATTCTCTAAATATGGTTGGCTGAATAAATGATTTTTCATTGGCTAGATGAGGACCTATTATAGATCAAAATTTATGTTTGTGCGTGTACATTAAGACGCTGAAGTGTGGCTATTGTAGCTTTCAAAAAGAAACCAGAATTAGCAAAGAATTTTAATCATAACTCTAGTGACAGGAGACTAATATACTATTACTTCAGACCAGATAGTGTTTTGCAGAGCTGTGGCTTAGGAGAAAATATACAAAGGAAGTGAAGGACACAGTCTCACAATGAAGCATGGTGAGTTTTTACCTTGTGTTGTACTGTGGACATGAATAGGCCAGTTTTTTCCGTCTCTGAACGCAGAGAGAAAGTCACAGCTATCTTACAAAATAAAGAAATAAATAAGCCTTTGAACCTTTACAGCCTGTAATCATTTCATTATAGGCTATCAGATATGTTTTACAGAACAGATGCTCATGACTGATTATCCTGGTAGGTAAATCAAGACGCACTGCACCTTTTTAACCACTAAGCTAGTCAGTATCACCTGCCTTAATGAGAGTTAAATAAAAAAGGACAGAGGCATGAAGCACAAAGAGAAATACATATCTTCCCTCTTCTTACAAAATTACAAATCCCATGTGGAAAGACCTGCAGACGAATAAGTTTGTGCTGATTCCTCTCCTGCCAAGGGCTGTTTTTAAAATCAAGCATCCTCACTGTCTTTCAGTCTAAGTGAAGAAACATGTTTTATCTGAAGGTTCTTTCCCTCTGCAGTCGCATTGCACAGCCACATACCCAGTGGAGATTGGTGGGGGGGTTTTTTCTCCTTTTTCTGCCATTTACTGAACTGCCTTGTCTGGCTGGTGTCTGTCACAATCAAAGTATCCTCAGTGTTACGACATGCAGATAAATAATTGATTCACACAGGCAGCTCACTGGTTATGTAATGAAGCATCAGAGAGTACCCTAGTCTGAAACTGTGCCGCAAATAAAGACAGAAATGTTACAGCAGCTTGTTGATATTTAGTGTATGTGTGTCAAATTTGTCAAATGATTTGATTACAAATTATTATTAATTGATTTTTGAGTGGCTTTATTGTCATTGCAAACTAGGGCAGCAAAAACAATGAAATTACTTTAGCACCTCCTGGCATGCAAAACATTTTTTAAAAAAATGGTGCAACTGCAAACAATTAAACATGCACATGAAGAATAAAGAATATGTGGTAACAAAATATAGTGCAAAGATTATACAAGTATTATATACACTATATTATATTAAGACAGAAATACTATAAACCACAGTTTAGTTACACAATATATACATACTAATGAACAGTGAATAGTGTTAAAGTCAGGGTATTATGTTTCTCCATTGTAATCTATCAGTCAACCAACTGTGTATTATTCAGCAAACATGCATCAATTGTGCATCAAGCAGAAATAATCACTGCTGATATCAGCATGTGAAGATTTTTTGATTTCTTTAGTTTTACAAAACAGCCAGTGTTAAGCTTTACAATATTCCTGGTGTTTGAAAGTTAAATATTTATTAAAAATGACTGTCGCAATAAATGATAATGAAGATAACTAATAGCTTCAGCCAAAAATATGGTGTTTTCATTCATGCCACCCTATGAAAAAGCAAGCAAACATTAAAAAAATGTGAAAAAAAGTCATCTGAGCAAGATTAAATTAGGTCTTTTCATGCTTGGTGGGAAATATCCTAAAACCAAGTAAAAAATTTATATAACTGCATTAATATAGTCAGGATTAATGTGTCAGGTATCTAAATACTACAGATAACAGTGGCACTTCCTTGTGTTTTCCTTGGTTTTGCTTCCCTCAAGTGGTGAATAAGAAAACTGACATTTCTGAGGGGTACTTGGAGATAGTTGTTACTAAAAAAATACATGTGGTTTAATGAGAAATCAAAAATAATGAAAACGTACAAGTAAACTGTCACAATGCAAACAGCTGTACAATGTCACATAACAAAGCTGAGGTGAATTGCTTACATAAATAAAGTAGATGACTTTCAAGGGCAGAGAGAGAGAGAGAGAGAGAGGGAGAGAGGGAGGGTGGAGCATGTGCTCTTGACCAATCCATGGATCTGATCAGAGAGGAAAAAAGAAAGCAGGGGAGGAACCAGAGTGTCCCCCTGGCCTGCTGACAGCTGGGAACGCCCCTCCCTGATGACAGACCAGAACTGAATTCCTTCAATGAAAAGCCCTTTGATTGTTGGCAGAAACTCCTCTGGTTTGGCTGAATGGCTGTCAGCTCTGTCAGGATGATGGACGGGCGGCTGTTTCACCCCTGATAGAAACAAGCCCCTTGCAGTGAGCCACTAACTCTTAAAGAACAGGACCTCTGCCAGTCAACTTCTAACCTCTTTCCAGGCAGATGGAAACATCCATAAGATGAGGAGTGTAAAAGTGATGCAAAGTCAGCCAGTGATAAGTAGTTACCAGCGCTGGAGAAGAAAGCTGAGTTTCTCATGCTACTGTGTGGCTCCATCAACCAATCACGTGACAGCTGAAATACATCCGTCCAGACTTATATTTTATGTGTAATTAGACTTTAAATGAATTTAATGTCAATTAAAAGCACCAAAAATATAACTACCACCAATTTATTATGCAAACAAATGTGAAACATAATCCAATTCTCTCCCTCTGTTCCTGAGTTACGGAGTGAATTATGGGAAGAAAAGCCTTTTTGTAAAATATATGATGTCTCTGTTGACCTTTGTTCTTTCAAATATAAAATGTCATCAGTACATCATTTTGTTATTATTGAGTTTTGGCAGAAAATGTGTTTTATGGTCTCTCATTGACCTTGTTCTTAGACTACAAAATTCTAATTAGCTCATGAAATAGTCCAGTAGTGTGTCTATGTGTTCACAGGTCAAAAAAAATTAATAAGAAATACTCACTATTCATGAGAAAGTGCAAAGAAAGTCAGCTTTGGTTTTGAACCTCATGTAGCCCCATGTCAGACACCTGCCTTCAGATACTAGAATCCAAATAATAATATGGAAACTGCTTTAATTTGCTTTAATGTCCCAAAATTATTTATAGTTTTTTGTGTTAGCCACACAAAAAATAGTCTGTATTAACGTCGGCTTCTTAAACAAATATATTAAAAAAAAGTCCACCCATTTTTTTTGACCACTTACCCAGTTCAGGGTTGCAGGGGTGCTGGAGTCTATCCCAGGTGTGGGGCAGGGTACATCCTGTGATAAATCTCAGTGGTGCTGAGTCTTAGCACAGAAAGGCCATCACCAGACTGTGGATTCAAATCCTGAACCTCCTTGCTGTGAGGCAACATTGCTCACCACTGTGCCACCCTGCAAATAAAAGGGCATATACATATGTGAATTTAGTTTAAACACCAGAACGCTATTTTAAAATGTAGCTAATTTTGCCACGAGGCTCATGGCCCATTTTACAAGCGCTCTTTAAATGACTGCAACTCTGTTACCGTTTGTGCTTGAGGTGAAATGCAAATGTTTTCAGATAGAAAAACCCATGGTAGCACAAAGCATTCACAGGGCACTGTAATTCCACAACATTTTAGGCTGGAGAGAAAATGGTTCCAGAAATATAAGAACTGTTTTATAATCTTACGGTGACAGTTACAAAATAAGTCCAGGTGGTCTGTATGATACTTGGGTGATAAACGCTCAGTCACATGTATATCCATAATCAACATCACTGCCAGCAAAGAAGTGCCTCGTGAGTCTACAGGTGTGAGCTGTATCTGAGGTAAGACATTTTTATTCACCTCTAAACCTTCCGCTAGTCTTGTGAACAACATTATGTATAAACACAGGCCTTATCTATACATCAATATACTGTTCAAACTTGAATAGCCTCATAATACAGGGAGTTACTTCTTTTCATACTCCTACAGGCAATTGTTTTATTATTCTACAAGGCCAGAGAGATGTTTGTTTTTCCCTCGCTACCTTTATGTAACTGACTGTATGTACAGAAAACTCAGAGGCTGTTTAAAAGGTGGAAATTATGGGGGAAAAGTCTGTTGTGTGTCTGGTAGTCACACTGCTGCTGCAGTGTTTAGGCTCTATGACATTAACTGCAGCCCTTTAACGCACCATGATCATTATGTGTCCTATGACCGTTCATACATGAGTGCTGAAGAGAGCAGCTAAGACTCTCCCAACAGTGAATCATCGCTGTTTCCCTGTGAGAAGAAGGTATAATCCAGGCAAATGTGTACACCGAGTCCCAGCTCAGTCAGAAAGCAGTATTTCTCTTTTCTCTCTTTTCACCACTCTCTGACTCACAAACACACACTCAGCATACATCCCTCTCAGCTATAATTGTTTATACTGACTTCAGCTTAGCCCCGAGGTCTACGCTATGAATCAATACTCACCACCGTCGTGACAGGCCTTCACACTTAGGTGGTCCTTTTAGAGAAGCAACAGCGGGTTTGTGTGGGCATGAAGCCAGCTCTGACCTTGGAACATGTGAATGCAAACAGGAAATCTGTTTCTACGTGAGCCTCAGTCACCTGTCATCCTGCCTCCAACTAAAATGGTACTAAAAAGTTGGCTACTCCTGAACATCCTGGCTTTGATACCATAGTATAGCTAATATTCATAATTCTGTGTTTCAATTTCACTAAATTGAAAAACAAAAGACCAGAGCTGATCAACAAAATACCTACAATGTTTAACTGTAGTTTTAACCCAAGCTGTTTTCACACGTGCGCTGCAGCCTTGAACCTCCCACGCCAGACGTGCAAGTGTTCCAGTGTAATCAGACATTAAACAGTCTTTAAACTCGGCTCCCTCGTAAAAAAAGGTCTGCATGATGTCAGATTGCACCCATGTGAGAACTGTGCATTTAACTGTCCAGTGGATTCATGGAGAGCGGGGAGGTCTCGCGTCTCCAGTGCACTCTGCCCATCCTGCGCCGTCTCCAAAACCGCTGTTTCCAGTAGTGAGACTGCATGTGAAGCTGTTGTGTGCTCTGTGTCAAAAATAAGGTTGGAAAATGTCCTGACCTTATCCTCCAGAGTTGACTGATTTAAAAAAAAAAAAAAAAAGGGAAAAAAGAGAGCTTTATCACAAATTTTGCATCACACTTGTGGAATTTTTAACCTGACAGGTTTCAATGTGATTCTTCATTTTCAGATGAAGGGACCATTCTCTGTCTAATTACTTCTGTTTGGTTTGATCTGACGTCAGCGTTTCAGATTCTTAAAGTCGACAGGTTCAGCCTGAACTTGTAGGAAAATGCTGGCAGATGTGGGGCCTATCCATCTCTTTGAGTGCACATGAAACACGAAACACACTTTGTGTGTCTCAGCGTAACACCAGTTTTCATCTTGAGAAAACGTGTGGATGACATTTTTGGTTTTTAGGCTCTTCATGCAAGTCAGCTAGTATTGGAGTATTTCAAGTGAGCAGGGAGGGAGTCTAAAGACCAGATGTGTTTTGTCATGAGTATTGATTTTATTAATGAGTATTTTATCAATACTCATCTAAAGTGGAACTCACAAATCCTTTTTGTTATTTATTATGGCATGAGAAAAGAGAAACAACAGCACAAGCTCTAATACAGCCACAAATTTCACTGTTAGGACGTATCGCACAGAGATTTTATCTTTTGCTTACACATAAGTGTGTTTCAGCTCTTTCACATCACTCATCTCAACCATAAAGACAGAGGGAGGGTAGAGGCAGGGGATGTGGGATGGGGGATGGGGGCAGCTGGGGAGTGGTTCTGGAGGTCTGAGAAACTCAAGACCTCGTGGCAACATACCACTCAGCCATCACAAACACTTAACATCTTCAAAACGCTGCAGCTCTATGTGAACAAAAAGCTGGAGCCCTGATGTCTCCACACTAACAAGGCCCATCTGAAATCAGGAGGGGAAATACAAGCCGGCCTGTGCTTGCCATTTCATTTCCTGGCTGGTAAGAGCTTGTTTCCTGTGCATCAGCCTAAACATGGCATTTCACAGGAGAGACTTTGCCGTATTGCCCCCTCCCCTCCACTACAACCGGTCCACTTTTGAGTCTCAGCTGCAAACAATTTATATTCAAGACACACTGAGTAACAGTTTCCAGATTAGCCCTAGATAGGATTCAAATTGAAAATGACATTTTGGAGGAGGGACAATGTAAATCCGATTCATGTTTTGTCAGGCCCAGGCAGTGGTTCAAACCAAGGGAGTGCTCGTGGTTTTTCAGCACTCCATACCAACTTGTGGAAAGGAAGCTATGGAAACAAATTTTCACACCCAGGAACTATTTCAGGGCAAGTATAAAGCTGTCTTGCTTACAAAGAGTGGTGGCTGTGATTTTAATGAACTCAGACTTATGTGCTGCAAATGGCAGACAAATTTTACATATCTTGGTTTTCCCCCATGAACTGCAGATGATTAAAGGAAATCTTTTAGCTTTCATTAATTAGAAAATAGATACTACTCCTTTGGCTGTACAATAAATATTAAGGCACAAGTTTTAAAAGTTAAGGTTGGATTGTGAGTATAAGCTATCAATCTGACCACATTAGCACCATGGCTTCATAATGATCAGTGCAGGTTGGATCAAAGCCCTGCTGGCATGAGAGGGACAAGATATTTTAATAGTTAGACACAAGGATAACACTTCGCGGATGACACTGAAAGCACTGGACCCTTAAAATGGATTGACCAGCCTGGGCATGACTTTTGGAATGTGATATGTTAAAACTACAGACTGTATGCAAAAGGTGGATATATGTATGGATATATTCCCTTTGATGCTTTCTCCCTTTGAAGTCAGTCTTAGTGATTTGGCCACAGCCATATTTTTTTTTCTTTCTGAGCCTAAAGTTACTATATTTGTACAGCAGATTTACCATCTAACCCTAGCTAGCTTGATTAGCATGTGGCATAAACCATACAGATTCAAGGGACTTTGTCTGCTAATTGGTGCTAAATAACAGACATTTTTTAAGATATTTCTTTTAAAATGCTCCAAAAGGTATTAACCCCACAATAATGGAGAAGAGGTCTATTTCAGTAGCATAAGGCCTCAGTGAGGTAGGCTTAGAGACCAGTCAGGGACTCCCTGGCAACCTCCAGTTGCTAGGAAAAGTGCCTTTTTCCCTGCTGGTTGGCAAGTTGTTGCTGGAGTTGCTAGGTGTAACTGGTCGCAACAAGGGTGCTGCACCTCCTTGTTATTGCTTCGGCTACTATCAGATTGCTTTGGTTGAGTGCAAAGAAGACATTGCATTGTCTGCAGACACTCATCAACTAGATGCTGATTGGTTGGGAAATTTAAAAAGGTGTGACACAAACCAGAAAGAGAGAATGTTTGGTTTCAAAGTAAAAGTTGTGCCTTACCACTGCAACCAACATTTTTCAAAAGCCAGAACTTTTACTTTATAGGCATTTTTAGTTTGTGTCACACTTTTCATAGTTTCATAATTACTCACCAAGTAGTAGTGAAGCCAACCACAGAGGATTTTTGGCATCAGACCACAAACTTCTTTGTGTCCAATTTCACCAAGCAACAGCTATTCCCTACCACTCCTATGTTATGAAAAGTATCTGCAAGGGCCAAAATATTCTTTTGCATCAGGTTGTGAACAGCATTTTTTATAACATGGGAGTCTATGGGGACTGACTTTGTTTCATGAACTGTAGTTGCCAGCCAGCTGAGACTGCAAGAAGTCATGATCCTAGCCCAAAATGTAATCCTATACAGAAGCCCCCATCTGAAAGAATAAATAAATAATTAAAAACCTTAAAGCCAATTCTCTGAAAATCTAAATCCTTAAAACAGAAATTTCCACTCCTCTGTTTGAACAGTAACTGCTTAAATAAGTTTTAGTGATCACCACGATATTTCTGCAAGCAGAACAGTTTTACTCTCAGCACTTTCACAACATTGTTTCGCTGTGTGAGTCATCACGTGTTAGAATAGTTCATCGTATTGCTAAAATCTGCTGAGCGCACAGGTGTCGATTATGAGTACGAGTATTGTAAAACATTTATGGAGCCTGAGAGCGTGTGAGCTGCAACAATTTGTGAACATGAAGGGGACTGCTCTGATAAATATTTTATGAAGGTAACTGCCTGCCAGTGGAAGAGGAGTAAGGATGTGTGTGGTGGTGTAGACATAATTTAGGAGCAGAGTATAGAGTATTGTTGTAGAAATGGAGGCAATTTATTGATTGTTACTTTAAAAGTCAGACCTTTAAGTGTTAAAACCAGTGGCAGTGATTTCCAACAGTATTTTGCTATTGCATGTGCAGTTGTGGTCAGTTGTGGTCAGAAGTTTGCATACACTCTTCATGGGTATAAATTTTACAGTAATTTCAGGCCGTGGACAGTGATGCTGGTGTTCTGGCAGTTTCCATTTCATCACAAGCTTGAGCCTTTGTGGTTCCTGGATTGTTCTTGAATATCATAACCAATTTCCTCTGTAATTACAGTTTAGGTCTCATTATTAAAATATTTTAGTGAATTCATGTATAATTTTGACCCTGTGTGAATAAGAGAAAAATCCAAATAAATTCAAACTTTGTGCAGCCAGTTCTTGTTTTTCAAACATTCATTTTCAATTCTAAGAAATTGTTAAAAAAAACCCAAAATTACCATGATATTCATGCCTATCATGAATGTATGTAAACTTCTATGCACTGCAGTATGACAATGTTTTATTTCAACATTGAGTGACTTTTGACACTGATAAGCTACATGTTTATTCTGTCTAATGCTGATTATGTACATTTTTGATTTTGAATATAGTTTACCGTTTATAAATATAAATATAGTTTAGAGTTTTTAGAAAGTAGATGATAAAACCTCCTCTTCTTGAAATCAGCATGCTTATAGGCTAGTAGCCAGTTATTCTCAGACAAAATAATGTATTTTAGAGATTCAGTCTGATATTATAAAATTATTAACACACTATAGATTTATATCAAATATCATTTGATATAAATAATTTTCACAGTGTCAGAGAACTTGACTTACTCATTAATAAAAGAAAAAACTTAAAGGTTTTGTGGTGAGTTTGAGACCTTCGCACATGTTTAGAGAAATACAACTGAGAAAGACTGTAATAGAGATCATAAGCAATGTCAGTGTTCAGAAGTAGCCATTTGTCAAAAAACAAGAGCAGGTTTTGAGCATGTAGCATGTCTCCATAAACAAATAAAAAGAAACACAAAAGCAGATATTTAATTTCTTGGACTATACTCTCAGTTGCTATGGCCTCTCTCAATCGGTCATGTAGATTTCATCACGGTGTGTTCGGAGCCCTTCTTCAGAGTTGGCAGGGTAATTATTGAAAGGGCCTGCTTAAAGCTGTAATTTTCCAGATGGCAGGCAGGCAAGACATAAGAGCTGGTTGCTCTCACCATGTGCTCAAGCTGGAGCCTATTCAGTATCACTTCAGATGGCACAGAGCTGCTACAGGCCTGACTGAGCAAAAATATGTAATAGTCAAAGCTCTCTTGGCTCAAGAAGAAAAGCTTTAGATTCCCAGAACCCAAAAAGCAAATGCTATGTATCTGAGGGGGAACCTGTGAAGAACAGACATGAGATTTGATTTCAGATGGGCCAGTCCTGCAGCCAGAAGCGGGGGG